>JABASC010002134.1:0-18995 GCA_019776185.1 Plutomurus gul | reverse complement strand
TGTCAAGGATCATGTCTTACAGCACAGCCTGCTGAAAGATGAAGGTGAAACTTGAGTTTGGGGAAAAGACTCATCCATACATAAGTATGACACTATATATACAATACGAACGTATGTAGCTAGTTGTGACACTTAATTATTAGTTATTATAGTGTAGTGTCATGTCACAGACATACATACATTTCTTCTCTACATATTTAAGTCACAAAAGGAAACATGGAATTGTCTCAAGTACAAAATATCTATATATGTACCAAATACTTTCAGTTTCAGTATGTTGTGTTTGTGTG
This sequence comes from Plutomurus gul, assembly GCA_019776185.1. Classification (NCBI taxonomy): domain Eukaryota; kingdom Metazoa; phylum Arthropoda; class Collembola; order Entomobryomorpha; family Tomoceridae; genus Plutomurus; species Plutomurus gul. The sequence goes on along the minus strand of JABASC010002134.1, from coordinate 18,705 downwards.
TTTGATGTGTAGGGTGACGTTGAAGTTCCTACATCCACCAAATGCAGATATCAATGCACCCCACGGATCTACTGTTGGGTAAATAACTACCTTTCATCTTGTATTGAGACTTCTGACGCAAAGGGTCAGCTCAGTGACACACTACTTTTGAAGTTTCTATGATGATTGACGTCCCTTGCTTTCCAATATATTGAGAATTTGAGCCCAACCCAGCTTATGATAACAAGTAGCGCATTGTAACTGTTGCACAACTTTTCCATGCATCCAGACAGTACGCAATTTATATAATTGTTGCATGTTTATCAATTAAAACCTACTCAAATCGTAACCTTTTTCACCCTATCAGCTATCACCATACTATGTACCACCACTGTGTTTGTGGCTGCATTTCATTCTTACAAATGTTAATTAAATGTATTAGCTATTATTCCTATTAGCAGTTATAAATAAATAATCACTAAGCTTTTATCTAACTTTCTTCCCGAAAATTCAACACTTTTATTTATTTGAACAAATTATTTAAGTTAATATTTATTATTACGCATTTCAAATAGACGTACTGTCCATGTTAAAACATACAGGTTCTACTTTCAAACTATTCAAAAATTGCTTTCTCGTAAATATTCGGTGCTTTTATTGGACTCACAATTTTTTACACCCTCACTTATACAGTATCAAAGCTAACACAAAATGTTGTCCTTATCGAATTCGTACAGAAATTTCTCTCTAAATCTTGCTAAGTTAGCTTTATCATTTCTCTTACAATTATTACACATACTATGTTTATTTACGTGTTTCAGAACGAGAGTTTCACATTAGAGGAATTCAATGAAACGGTTAAATGAATTTTTTTAAATTCTAAATATGCAATCTTTACTATTCTCCACCTTTAAGTGGAACCTAAGAATCTATCTCATTCATAAAATTCAGATTTTGATTAAAGTGACAAAAGTACGAAATAATAATTTTCACGGTGAGACAGTAAGGGAAGAGCATCTCTGTCCAATCCAAAATCTTCAGATTCATTTCAAAACTCAAAGAAATTCGAATGAACACCTTATAACTATATTTTCGAAATGGGCACACGTCTAAAATCAATACGTTTCCAACAATCCACCCGCTACGGTCCCACATTTATTTCTACATTTAAACGAATGTTAATATGGTCGAGGAGAAGCGCGTCAATGGTTGAATGTTATTTGGATAGGTTGAAGATTCCTGTGACTCCATGAATTAAGTTCAGTTTGACTTGACCAGAAAAGAGATTCAGTATAGGGAGCAAGGCGGAAGAATGCCGTCGTTTTCAGAGACGGAGAAAGATATCTGTCACGATTATCTATGCAGCCACGATAATCTCTGTTTGGTGTTTTTACGTCTGGTTAAAATGCATAATGAATGAATGAAACACATTGGTCTAGAGGGACATGCCCTTTTGACATGAAGAAATACGGCTTTTGAAGTTACACAGTTACACATGGCCTCATCCTCTCCGTTCCGGGCAGATGGATCTCGTTAAGCCGCAACGCTCAACTTTCAGGTAATATTATGCCTTCTCCTCTGCACAGTCATTGCGGATACGCAGACCGTCCCACTTTTCTCTCCCTGTATTTACTTGCATTTGGAATCAAGCGTGCACCAAACTCGTCCATTACACACAGAACCAGTCGATAGCAAATGAAATAACTATCGCCCACCGTAATTCCAGTCAATAGTCACACAGTCAATAAATCCTTTAGCAAAAATCTCCCATACTGTTTATATGACACTAACAACCACACATGAAATCTGCTCAGACTTACTATGCATATAGATACTTAGATGTGGTTAGTAAATGGTAGGCATGCAGACAAACCACAACCAAAAGTGTATAGCAAGAAGAAACAGTGTAGAGGTAGGGGTATACCTACAAAAACACAAGGAATCTCCAAGTACACATTTGCGTTATTCTGCTCATATGGAATCACTAAATATTGAATCTCATACGAGTACATAGTACATAGAAGTATATGTTCTTGTGTAAAATCCAAGTGATTTCCCTTTAAACATGCTTCCAACGCCATGCACATATTCAAGAAAGACAAGTTTAACCCAATTCTGTAGTGCTGGTTCTTCGACTGCCTAACAACACAAACAGACACTCTCCAGCCAGTTATAGGATCCTTCCAAATAAGTTCATGTCACTGGACGCTCGGGTTAACCTTTATTTATTGTATGAGCTGACTACTTAAATTTCCGACAGCTCTCCGCCCCTTTTACCCGCAGAATTAAGCCTTGAAATAATTATTTAGTTAGGGAAAACGAAGTACCTAATAATAAGCACTGAACCTGTATATACTAGTGAGTTAGTACATGTAAATATATATAATTTCTCGAAAGTTTTTCTTTTAGAAAATCTTCTTGTTTTCAGTGCTAAGTGCATTACATGTTGACCAGGGGGTTATTTAGGAGTCCAACAACTCATGCTAAACAAGACCTAACTAACAATTACTAAAACGACAGTCTGCTCTCCATTTTCAGTTGTCAGCTTCAAAGATGCACATCATTATCAATGCTTATGCTTGTTGTCAATACTAATAGGACATAGAGCATATATACTAATGAATAGAAAAGTGGCAAAGGTTTTGCCATATTCGAAATGAATGAAATCACTGGAGGCTCTTAATGTACACGTACAATTAGCTACAGGGATGTCACTACTCCCCAATCAACTTAGAATTCAATTAATGCTTCAAAATTAAACACAAGTCCACAAAGTGATGTAATTATTATGTTCATGATAGATGTGTGAAAATTATGTCTTACAGTATTACGTGGGATTGGCTACTGTCTACTACAACGAAACTGAAATGTATGTGTGCCTCCAAACAAGTCTTTGTGACGGCTTAACAATTATCTAAGATTGACATCAACTTTATTGCTCCTCCGGTTACAAAACATTGGTCTTCAGTGAAAACCAATTCTCATGCCCCCCTAATTTTTTAAGGTAGCAGGGCGAGACCAGTTTAAAATGGGCAAGATGAGGAGCGCATCCTCTTCCCCCGGTTGCATCCAACCAAACCCTCACAATATATTTAGTGCCGTATTTATACGTTGAATAGGATTTAGAAAATTTGGATTCCGGGCACCATAAATAGCTCACCTTTAATTTCTTTTGATAAGAAAAATCAATTCATCTCTTGACGAAATCAAGTTGAGAAACAATTATTAGTAATCTGTTTTCACGAAGTACCTACAAAGTGTGCGGTATTTTGTAGCTGTCTTGATAGCACGCCAATGTGCACTGAATATCTGTTGAAGGTTAAAGTTGAATGAGGCATACATTTGAATTGCCTACTTCTAAAGCTATTGTTTTTTGGTTGACATAAATTCAAGCATTGTTTTGTTTTGTCTGAAGTGGTACAACTAAATTTGTGTTAGCAAATTGCGTGTGGAATCAAAATGTGAAAATCCACTGCTAATTTTAACGCTGCAGCGTAGTTACTGCGGTGTGGAAGCTTCTCTTTCTCTAATTATCTGCAGTTTCGTTTGTCATTAAATGCATTAGATAATTTACACTATAGCCTTTCTAAAGTGTACAACCGGCTCTTTTTTGACGGCTGAATTAATTTGCTCATTAATTGAATTGTTTATTGTTTTCACCCGCTTAAATCTTCCTACCTTCTGCTGAATTCAAAGTCGTGCATGAATTGTGTTCCACAACCTGGAATCAAATGATTCTTGTACAGTTAAATCTAGAAACCTAAGCTTGAAATGACTGCATTGAATGAGCCAGAGCACGACAATAAATGTCATAACTATAAGTTATAACACACTAAGAAAATTGATAACATCGCCTTAAATACGTATTAAAGTAAATTATATGTAGTGGTCGTGTAATACATTGCATTTGAGATAAGAAAGTGTTGAAGTCGAAGTCGAAAGTGGAGTAGAATCTTTTTTAAGACCAGATTTGAATAAGTTGCATTGATGCAAATGAAAACCATCACAGTTAATCTGTAGAACGTATTCCGTAAGCTTACCGAGTGTACACACTACACACAGAATCAACTCCACATTCACAGAGTTACATTACATCCAAAGTTTAAAGTTTCTGTGTATGTACTTATTGTAAATAAATCTTCTTAGACAAAAAAGCGAGCATCTCTTGCATTTAAGCTCACATATATACCGTACCATCAATACTCTGTGGACATATAAGAGTTTCTATTATAGATAACCCATATAATTTCTACTGAATGTAAGTACACAGAGAATATTGAGACGGAGATGCAAAAGCAGTTTGATGATAGAAATTCTATGATGTTGTGTTGGCATGCTACTACTCGTAGTATGAGAGCATATGAAATAAAAGTACAGATTCGATTCATGTAAACGTAATAGGACAAGTACCTATTAGGAGCCATCACTATCAGCATTTGCTCAAGAAAGACAGGCAGTCAACACAGCGAGGAATCGGTTGTAAGACAAGGTTTGTATCATGAAATGGCATTCGAGTGTGATGAACCGTTGCGATTCTTGGCGTTTGATTGCCAACCACAACCACCCTGATGATGACAGTGGAAGTGTAATTGTGTAATTCCTTGATATAGTAAAACAGTAATGGTGATGAAGGGCTTTTTGCCTTTTGTGCCCTCCACCAGCGTTAATCTACCGTGTCCGATGCTTTGCAATAATTAGACATGTACTCTCTTAATTAAATCTGAATCCACCACTTACACTGCACTGCATTCACTACATGCAACAACTACGCTCTGTCCGTATATTTTTAGGTGAGCTTATATACATATATGATTTCATCCTGTCTGTGTACCATCTCAAACCTAAGCACACACTGAAAGCTCACTACATGCCTATTGGGAGTATCAACTGTTTTTGGTGTAACTTTGTTAAGTTCATCCCAAATTGTCTGCAACGTTATACTTGTTATACAAAACATGTATAAATAATATTAGTAACAGAAAAATTAATCGTTCTACTATCGGCAATGGATGCACACAACACAATCCGTAAATGCAGCATATTTAACCGTAAAAATTTCGCGATTTTATTCGTTATGTTGAATTTCGAGATGCTGCAATCTTAATCATTTCTAATTGAATGTAAATGTATCTATTGTAGAGCTCTTTAATAGCACTTAAAAGTTCACATTAATTAGGAATGCTCTTTTAGCCTACTCATTTGCAAACATTCGCAGTCGGTATAAGGTATATGTTAATTTTACGTTAAAAATAAGCTTATATATACATACATACATGATACCGATACGAATTGTGGAAAAAATAATTCCCCGTTGCATCTCGTTATTCTAGATCATATTATAAGACTGGATAAGAAACATTTACACTTACCCATGTAGTCAACCTTTGCAAGTGTTTTGCTTCACGGAGAAAGACACTCAGTCAAAAGAACAATGAGACATGAAAAAGAAAGTCACAAACCGAAGAAGCGGAGAACTACCACAATATAGTATTCACAAAAGGTGTATATTATATATTATTAGTACAGGATTTTCCGTCGAACAAAGGAGAGAGTTGGCTAAACCCTTGTTTTCTGTATTGTCGTAGTAAATATATGTCGTGTCGAGGCCACAAGTCTGATGAATATTTAATTTACGATGTGTTGTAGCAAGTAGGAAATAATTTCTCGTGTAAATTGTTCCTACTACTCTTCTCCTCTCTACATGTGCTGTTAAGACGGCATAAAAAGTTCAAGATATCTCTTCGTACGAATATAATTGCCGACCAGATGTAAAATGAATTCCTTCCAGTATACTTTGTGTGTGTGTGTGTGTGTGTTGCAGTTGCAGTCTGTGGCATAAAACGTGCTTGCTCACTGTGTGTCTAAGTTTTTATTAGTAGTATCAAAGTGAGCGTGGATGAAGGCAGGAGAGGAGTGACATGATGAATTGGATTCCTCAGCAAGTCTTGGATAAAGTGACAATGAAATGGATTATTTGTATTCGTAGAGGATAAGGCTGGGTGGACTGAAGTGCCGGATCAATTCAGTTCATAGAAAACGAACGACTCATGTGAAAGTGAATTGAGTCGTCAACTCTTTCACAGAGTTACGACGAATATCTCTCTTCTTGAAGGAGCACACCACCACACACTGCTCTCTGCTGCGTCTGCATCCGAAACTGTTGTCAGTAGTATTAAAACAGCGACTGGCAACGATTATGTCTACCGTCGAGCCTCCTTACGTCTGTGTCTGTGTAGTAGTTTACTGGTGAAGTGAGCGGAAAACTAGCACATACTATAACGCAACAAGTACAAGGAAAATTAAAGTGAAGAATTCTGTGGAAGAAATGAAATGGTATCTGACGAATGTGTCGTCTAGTCTACTAGTAGGTAAATAGAAGACTAACTGTAACAACAGTTTAGCAATTTAGTAAATACTTTCTTTTTCGCCGAGACAAAGAGGGATAGAAAGAGAGAAGGGAATTGCAGTAATATTACAATAAAATAATGGGGATACAGAATGTGGGGCTTGGATTGGCGAAGGAGAATAATGGAATTGTAGCAGAGGAGCGTGATGTGGGATTGAGTTCAGTAGTAAAAATGTCTTGGCTGGTCTAGTCTGATCTTCGAGTGTGACTGAATGAGTGATCTGAAAGGAGATCTAATCGTGCGTCTTCTCTCGCTCTCTCTCTCTCTCCCTTCCTTCTATGTGTGTGATGTGTATGTGTGTAGAGAGATGTAGCGTTTCTCTTTGTATGCCAGTGTTGTGTGTATTATGTGTAGTGTAGTGTGAGATAGGATTATATTATGCAGATAGGATTTTACAGGAGGTTTGTCTTGGCTAAGGAAGTGGATTGGGAATGGTGAAGATGATAGGAAGGAGAAGGGAATGTAATGCAATGCAATGGCGCGTAGAGAGGCTGGTTCGGCGATCAAATCCCACAGCGTATCCACCTCCTCCTGTACCCTCTCCACTCCGAATCACCCATTCACTTACACCCTTGGCTCGCTCCATTTCTCCGTACGACGGCTATTGAGTTCCACTCTCCGCCTTTAACTTCTATCTCCTTTGGCAATCATACAACACACAAGCTGCCACCAATACTTTCGTCTCGCATCATCGCATCCTCATCAAAACTCCAATCACTTTCCTTCTCACTTCTTTCTATCTCCTCTAAAGCTCTCTCTCTCCCTCTCTGTCTCTATGTCAAGCTTACCCTTATAGTAGTCTCCTCTCTTTCTTCATTACCATTCCCATTTATCACACTTTTTCTCCTATTTTAGTATTATTTTTAAATACAAGCTTCAGTTTTTTTCAACACAGTCGTTCACATTCTAAAATACTTCATGCGAATACATCCATGCAGATCATCATACCTTTTAAATTAAGCGTACAATTTTACATAAAATACATACACGTGTATTTTATGTAGGCATATAATTTTTCTATTGTTTCAAAAAACGTGATTGTACATTTGACTTTCTCTGGTCTATGTATTTGTATGAATGTAATAAACAGTCCTGTTATACTAGCTACACATCTGTCTATATACAGGTGTGTCATATGTATTTATTATATCGATTCACTTTATTGTGTGTATATTTTGTAGCTGAATAAACAGGGGAAAACTACAAGTATGTAATAAATTTCTCTTTAAGTATTTAATTTTATATACCGTCTCCACCCCTCCAATCGAATTTTCCTGGAACGTGTAGGGTGAGGAGAGTAGTGCATTTGACACTTCTTTGGTTGGACGTGCATTACTCGGGAAAGTGTATCCGATAGTTTTGTCTCCTTTATGTCCGATGAATTTTCTGGTTGCGCTTGCTTCAAATAGTGTCATTGAAAGGGCTAGTAGTGCATTTGACACTTCTTTGGTTGGACGTGCATTACTCGGGAAAGTGTATCCGATAGTTTTGTCTCCTTTATGTCCGATGAATTTTCTGGTTGCGCTTGCTTCAAATACATAGTGTCATTGAAAGGGCGGTGTCGGTGACCAGTACAAAAAAAACGCTAGGTCAGTCTTGCTTTCGGTAGGGTGGAATTCTGACTACCGAGTGTAAAATGAAACGGGGGAGAGTCGTCGATTTTTTGACTTGGGCTGATTGGTATTTTGAGAAGATTTGAGGTTATAGGTGAACGTACACAGATAGGGCAGAGTAAAACGCAATATAATACACATCTACAACGGGATCTCCTTTCTAGTAAGCAGACAGCATCTCTAGAATTAAAATATTATACGTAAGTTAAACTGTGAGCTGTACATATTGTATGAACGCGGTGTAGACGGAAACACTTGGTGCTCAGAACTGGCGAGGAGCTGGCTACACACACCACTCTTGTAGTCGTTCTTGACTTGTGTTGTCAACCCAATAAGTGAGTTTTGAGATGGGGACTTCGTGGGTCTTTCTTAGAAATCCTTATTTAATGAAGCCTGGAGGGGCCCCACAAAGAGAGCCGTCGAGCAAGTTATTCGATACTCCATAAGTTACATAACTACGCTTTGACTTAAGGTTCTCATATTGTATGTGCGATATGTTATCATGTTTGTATTATGAGTGTGCCCATGTATGTTCTTACATGATTTATTTCACGAACAAAGAATAGTGTCGTTCCATGCCTTCTTATTCTTCAAGTGCGCAGCCCTTTCAAGCTTATCTCTTCGGGAAAACTATAACGTGCACTTAATATTCATCGTATTGAATCAGTATGCGCAACATAATTACGTTCTCCCTTAACGAGTAACCGATTTTATAATCCTATTCAATGGCTAACCCACAAACTAAAAAATATTATGTACTCTCAAAGAAGAGAGTTGAAGGGTGCTGGTTTTGGAGTACATAGAAAAGATGCAACAAAAAACTCGTTTAAGTTCCTTAATACACACATTCACATAAATAATACTCTCTTTCTTCTTTACGACTTCCAGTTGCTCTAATAAAGCACACTATTGTACTCCGCAATGTCCCCCTACATGAAACTGTAATCAGTATTGGAATCGATTTATGGTGGTATAAGGGAGCCCCGCTGTATTCTATGTATGATTATATTATATGATCAATTAGTAAAATCTCATCTGTATCTCTCAGTACGAAGTATTAAATTAAAACTTAATTAACAATTCAATGCTTTTTTATTAATGGGCATGAACATGAACACCTAAAGTTCAGAAACTCAATATGCAACAAGATATGGGCTGTAACATAATTAAATTATAATATGAGTTTATTGTTAGTAGTAAATGTGACAAAAGTTGGGCAAACCTTCAAGTCTTTGCAACAATTAAAAATCTTTTTCGAGTACTTCGAATGAATCGTATGAAATTCGTGGGGAATTTTTTAACTTATAAAATGCTGGCTTGTATATAGCAATAAAAGAAAATGCGAATAAACGCAAATCTACAGGCGAAAAACATTATTTACAATGGGTTTCTAATGTACAAGATTACTATATATATAAATACTATGTAGTAGAAGAGATGTGTAGTAAAGTGGCGTGTATTTGATTGATAGAACTTGTGGCAATGATAATGCCGTGTTCTACAAGATAACAACTCGTCATCTTGAATGGGGCATCATATTTCAATAGTTTACCGCTTCGGTTTGTTCTTCATTGTGGCAGTGTCTGCCGCTTTTGCCAAAGCACTGGGCTGGCATCTCATCTTCTTTCGTACCGTGACATATATGTCACATTACACCGAAAATCTCTCTCATCTTCTTATATATATTTTTCTCGGCATCTGTCTGTCGTAGTATTATGCTTTCGAGTAGACACAGAGAGAGAATTGCTTGGCTATATCTTCAAGTGCTACATAATACACTTTTTATACTTCATAATAAGGATCTACCTATTATTGTGCGATTTGCCATAACACCACCGCCACCTTTATATACTTATATATACTGTGTGTGCTATATGTTGAATATTTTTATATGAAATTGCTAGTGGTCTAATTCTTGTCAGACAGTAGTATACATCATCATTGGAGTGAGAGTAGTGGATTAACTAAATTAGCATATGCTCCCTCACTCACAGCCATCAGATGACATTTAAAGTCTATCTATCTCTGGGAAACAGAAGTTAATAATATGAAGTATTGCTGTTTCTGTTTCAGTGATGATTCCGAATTACGATTCCATCACATCAACATGTTTCAGACTTGTCTTGAGCTCCCAAAACAGATAGAGCAGAGTTGCATGGCAAGGCAAAGCAAAGGAGCAGAAAATAAACATGAGTTAAGCAAAAGAAGAGACGATGTCAACAAGCAAGGCAAGACTGTTTTTGCATTGCAATACTCTCAACTATACTAGTAAAAGAGAGAAAGATCGAGCGAGCGAGAGAGAGAGAGAGAGGTACATAATACAAAATACAACTTTTGCACTCTCCTCTCACTATATTTACACTGACATTATGTACTTCAGGAAACTTGTCTTTTTTCACTTGATTTTACCCGAATGTTGATAAAAATCTTTGGCGATGTTTGCTGTCTTTCTTGTCTCGGCTCTCTCTCTCTTTCAATGTTGACTCTCTCGTCTCTCGTCCCAGCACACAAAATAAAGTTGACGTTGACTTGACTAGGATTAAGTTGAACCGTGGTTGAACTAGCCGAATGAGATTAGATGTACACCCAACCGTGGTGTATTTGTAAGTACTGAAGGAGAAAAAAGTTAAATTGCTACAAGCCGGTGTCATTTCATTAAAGGTACGTGTAACCGTGTAACTATCATACGTGTGTAGCCATTTTATGCAGGGTTTGTCGAGAGACCATATAATATATTCTCGACATATTTTTCTAACTACTACATTCTCTGGTTTTCTGGGTGCATTCGATTGAAAGCCAGATGAACACGTCAAATTTGAAAAATTCCACTACTTGATGCCAAATTCTCCACGGGGAGATTCAAATCAGCTTCTACAATGCAGAAAAATCCATAGATAAAAATATGTGTATTCATTTCAATTGCTACCATTACAGTGTGAGTTAAAAAGGGATTGTATGAAAGTCATAATAAAAATTTCAGTAGAATAGGTATGTGGCATGGCTCACTTCAAGCCGCTAATATTGTCAACATTTCATGAAAGCCATATCGTGCAGCATTATCACAGTCTACTTGATTTGTCTTTGTCTAGAATTTTTCTCCAATGTCTCATTACTGCTAGAATACCCATTGTCACCCTCAATATGATTTAAGGTAGACTGACAGAGTAGACTCTCCGGAATGCATGATAAAGTCTATGAAGAATGGAGACCACGAGCGTCTGCAGAGCAAGGGGGCTATGAAATATACAAAGAGCGTGCATAGTATTTCCTTGGAAGTTGTCTCGTAATATTTTGTATTTTTGACCAGCACACTTGGCAGTAAAATGTCTACAAATATCTTCTCTGACGAATAAACTAGCTCTGTGCACCAATTCATTTTGTATGCATCTTCAAAAAATGAATTGCCATCACCCGAGTGGTATCTCGGGTACAATATATGTAAATACATGCACAGTTTAAAATGAAAACATACATACGTGAAGAACTTAATATCAAGACGATTGATACGTTTGGCCCAAACTTAACCCACTAAAAGTAAAGAATTCTAAATAAAGGCAAGTGTGGCATGAGATAAGTTGTAAGCGGTATTTGGAATGTTTCTTGAGAAGTGGAACCTTGCTGTAGTATTGTAGTAAATATACTCTTTACGGGTAATATACACCGCATTATACATACCAATACATAAATATCACATATATTACCCATATGTGTGTTTACTGTACTGCTGTCTATGATGCAGGGGTGGGTTATGTAGGTATTACGTAACAACAAAGTGTAGCTTTATGTACGCTAACTTGACTTGACTCTTGACTTAAGTGTTTTGACTGTGGCTGTACTGAGAAAAGAGGAGAATGTAAATGAGAAGTTGGGTTACACACAGCTCTCTCTCGGCTACATCTGTTTCCCATGCCGTTTCATGGATTACTTATGTTATGTGTTGTCTATGGTGTAATATATGCAGTTTAAATGGAGTCAAGTTGACTGATTTGTTTGACTGGCCCGTCTTTTCCTCTTCCAGTTATTGTATAAAAAACTTAAGAACCCTTGTCGTCAACAAGAGACATTTCGAATGAGAGTCATTTGCCGTGAAATAGGCTGATACCTTGAATACATCGATGATAGAATAGTAACGAACGAAGAGCATATGCTTTTATTCTACTAGTACTTTCTAGACGGATACATTCTAAATGGATTAACTAGTTTACTTGCTATGGTATGAGATCGACTGTAATTCTACAGTGTTCATATAATGCACATCTGATGCAATACTTGTAGTAGTTAAAGAAGTTAAGAAAGGCTGAAGTGCCGTGACAAAATGTGATAGTGAATTATGCTTTTCCTTATGTGACTACCACCACTTTCTACAAGCAGAGGCTCATAAAATTATGCAGCGCATACATACATACAAATACCAAATCGTACATTAGACAACGGTGACACTTTTCTAACTATTGTTTGTCACTCGATCCAAATTCTAAGACAAGCAGTTAATGACTGCGTTACTGTATTTAAGTATCTGTGTGGTTATACTATAATATACGTATCCTATATTTTACATAATGTGGTACAGCCGCTCGAACTACAACTTTACAGTATCCCTTTCCCAATCGGCATACGGCCAATCGACTGGTTGAGTGATCACTATTAAATGTCCAATGCGGATTGGGAAAGGGATCCTGTAACGTTGAGCGGCAGTAAAGTAAGGGTAAATGTACGCTGATACGTTCCAAACATACTTAAATTAATATCAAATATGGTAATGGATCAGTTTGTTAATTTTATTCGAAATCATTGCATGTCAGATTGAAGTCCCCTAATTTCCTTGGACCATCCAAGAAACTCAAGGGCAATGCATAATATTTTGTTGTTGACCCGATTGTTTCCTGTAGGTACATACAATAATTCACAAGATGCAAAAATTATTTCTGGCTTCTCTTTCAATAACGTGGCAGTTCTTTTATGGAAATGAAGGGTAAATATTAAAAAATTGAAGACAAACTTGTCTGTATATACCAAAGCAACAAGGCAATCACAGGATTGCCTTGTTGATCTAGTTTGTGAGCTTAGGTATGTGGTAGCGAAACGACTAAATGGGAAGTAGCTGTCAAAGAATTCTCTGGTAGCATGCCTGCACACATTGGATATTCGTTTATTCTACAAGACTAACGCTTCTTTGTGCACTTAATTAAAACCATACGATCGAATTCCACTTTGTATCTCATACATATGCACATACGCTTTTAATATACTTATACTACTTTACTATTTGTAGGTAGGGCTCCATATGCAATATTGTGTATCCCTTTGCGCTTGTGAGTTTAGAAAGTTCTAATAGCCCGTCAAGATTTCAATAGCATTAATTTCCTTAGCTGAAAGACGAGTTCTTTAAAATCATAATAGAAGCTGTAGAAAGGCTGAATGAATATTAACTGTTTGTTTGTTTATACTTACTTTAAGATGTAGCCGAAAGTGTTGCTTTTGGCTTTGTGCTATTCGCGAGGGTAGAGAAAAAAGAGAGAGACTCATGGAAATGAATTGTCACAGAAGCGATTTGGAAGGGGAGAAGTAATCAAGTTGAGCAAGTAGGAGCAAATGTTTTTATAAAGAATTTTTCAATCGTAGCGTTAACAGAAACAGAGTGGAGCAACAGCTAACTATACTCTTATATCCAAAAGGTGATGCAAACATCTTTAAACTCCTTCTTATAGCTCTTTAGCCAAAAGGAAGCGCATAAATGTACTTGTATGCAAAGCACCGAAGTCCTATTAGTATTTATTACCTGAACAAAGTACACGGGGCAAGCAGAGTCTGTAAAACTTTGCAGTATAAAGATGATTTGTGCCGTCGGCTTCAAAATTTGGCTTTATATCAGATAGAGAACAGTGAAAACATATGCTCCGATTATGCATGGTCTCGTCTTCTTTGTTCTCTGTACTTATGTGATGTCTTTATTAAACTTTGTTTAATGTCTGCAGACAGGCAGTAGATATACATATTATATCTAATTTGCTTCATGGGTGTGCAGCTACGTATACTATTGTAATTGCAATTAATTTTGTAGAGTGCACTCATAGTAGCTTCATAATATTTGGATATTTTGTGTATACATACATAAAGCCTTCGGTACATATGTTTTATAAATTTATTGCAGATAGATGCGTGTCGAGAATGTTAATAGTTAAGATGGAAATCAATAAATTAAACAATATCCATATTCATTCCTTTTAGTAGAGACGTATAAAACCGGAAAGGATTCAATAAATAAATTTGTTAGTGGTGCCATTATATATTTTCTATCTGCAAACGAAATAATTCCACAGAAAAAATATGGAGTTCGATAAAATAGACTGTAAAAATTGATCCATATTAACTATAAAACGCATTTCTTATACAATATAATAGTAAACCTACTCTCATTAGGATGGATCGCTTTTTTGCCGGATTCTTAGACCCTCCCCCTACTGTAACACACAGTAACGTTTTCCAAGACCCCCCCTAACCGCGTTACGTGCTTTATGGATAGTCCCTTAGCTGCTGTCAATGAAATGACCAACCGGAGATATTGCGAAGCGGAAGGCTCACTATTATGTCTTTATTGGCACAATTTAACCGTTTCCTTGCATGAATGTTTATATTTCCTGGAGATCCATCATTAAATCATTCATAAACATGAGAGGGTTCTTTGGGGAAGTTATCTTTTAGGTACTCATAAAAATTATGAAACAAATTCCAAGGAAAATCCACTAATTGGTATGAATTTAGTTTACACTTAGCCACAGTGGCATCAAAAATTAAAAGAATTGGAACACAATTAAAAAATTGCATAGGTACTTCCAGTTCCAATGCATGTTATTCAAACTGGATTAATAATGTACAAGTTAATTGAACAAACTGGGAAAGGATGGAAATAGTTTGTGTGCCTTTACATAATGATGTATGATTAGAAGGTGTTCATTAGTCAATGAATGTTCATAATAATTAAATGGGGTTCTTTTAGTTTGAATAGTTAAGTAAAACATTGAGCTCATCATCAAATTGATGAGACCAACTACTGCGAATAGAATATTACAGTTTTAGTGCATCAATCCGGTTGAATACGAAACAAATTCGGAAACTGTTCGGATAATTTAAATGTTAAAAAGCGCAGATATATTGCTGTTTGAAAGAAGGTAATGGGGTACTGCGTTTTCAGTCTTTTCCAAAGCAAAGAAGGACTTGCTTATTTTTATTGGCGTCACTTTTCGGTTTGGACAAGTCTAAGCACAAATTTCTCTGTCAAAAATTAGTTACGGAATGCAAATCACATTAATAGAAGGCGGGATTGAGAGTGCCACTGAGCCGTAGGGGCTCTTTATATTCATTAGAGATGCCGACGGAGACAACTCAGACTCTGACTCTGACTCATTCTTATCACTCTGCCACGATTTCACCGCTGCTAGCGCTTAGATTTTAACGTGAATTTCTTTCATTATATATCCTGATTGTTTGCGCATTTCAGATTGTTTTTTCATACTATTTCTGATTCATAAGTAGGTACATGTTGTAGTTGTATAATTGTGTTGTTAGGATATCTCTGACAGTACCTACATAACGCATGTACGCAGTAAAAATTATTTAACTTAGTATTTGCAGCCGTCGCAATTAGAATCTTTTGTTTTAGGCAGAAGGATAGATCTTATTAAGAAGTCATTGGGCAGTAAGAACTGTTGGAGTGTGCACGTTAAAATTGTAATTTAAGATTAGCACTACAGCAGTTTGGTGTAATTACTAATTTTGCGCAATATTAAATTGACCACAACATACTAACATTACAGTTATATTTATATATTTAGAATAAATCTAAAAGACAACATGCCCAATGCCCACCATAGAATATATTAACTTGGTGAAAGGGTTTTCTCTCCCTTTTAAAAAATGCTCACTTTCCCTTTGTGAATCAAAAGTGGAAATACAGATATTATAATGGATCTCCTCGTACCTCAACTTTCAACTAATAGGTGCAAAATATGACGATGAGAATTGAATGAAACAGTTTGTACAGAGAGAGAGTTAAACATATTATACTCGTTCACAATAACAACTTAAAGGAGTTATCCTCCATTATATCTCCGAAATTATGAGGACAACTTCGCATAGTTCGCTCGATATACATAGGTGGTATCACTTTTAATCCCCAGCCTTGTACTAAATTAACAATTGGATTTAGGAGTTTAGTTAATAAGTTTAGGGGTCACTAATGTTAAGTAACGAATTCAGCAGAGTACCTATACACGTACAGTCAGTCAATGATGTCGAAAATGTACATAAAAAATCACTTTTGGACAGTCAAAATTACTAGTGTCCGTCAATAATCACTTTTGGACAGTGTCCAAAATGACACAAATGTCATAAATTATATATACTTTAACACATGAGCACTTATAAGTGCTCATGTGTTAGATAAATAGTGTTCACAGACAATTTCAATGCGTCATTCAGTAGGAGTTTTACATGCAAAACTGCGAAATTAACTCAAAATAAATACGTGTGCACTAAAAACACCAACCCTGGAGCGACATAGGTTGGCAGTACCACTATTTGATACGAATTTTTATGCTCTTTCTAACGGGGTGCACGACATGACTGTGTATGCACACCTTCAACCCTGAGGTCATGAAATGCATATAAAAGTGGTACTTTTGTATGCATTAAGATAGGGAAACGTAATTTTTTGAAAACAGTGATAACTTCTGTGTTTTATCACACAAAAAGTTGACATGAGGACCAAAAGATGCAGAAAAAGATGCTCCATAAAATTATTGGCCTACCTGACTACAGAGGAGTGCATACGCTGATAAGAAACACGGTTTTTAAAAAAGTTCTTAACATTTTGCACCCCCTCTTTTTCAATTAATTTGCCTAATTTTTTGCCGGGGGATTTCTGTTATTCCAACTTTTTCCATGATGTGTGATAGTGGGAAACACACATCTGGAGAAAATTTGGCGACATTTTAACCAACGTAGCGGAAATGGCAAACTAAAAACCGCTGTTTTTATCATTATGCACTGCACTGTATTTATAATGCAAACCTTAATAAATATTCGTATTACGAGTAGAAACTTATTTACCTTTATAACCTCTAAAACAATTCCGCTTGGGTGTATGTAAATACATTCAGCAATCCTGAGCTTGCTGAGCTTGCATTCTGGGGATAAAAATTTATAATAAACATAAAATTCTAACCTATGGATATAGTTGGAATGCCTACCAACATTTCAGGGGTTTGGATCCCCAGAATTTTTCAATGATGTTATTTATATAGTCAGTAGGCCCGGGATGCAGCTAAGCATGGTTGTCCAAGTTTTAATTTTTAAGCTTAAGAAGCAGTTACGATGTTTTAAAACTAGACCTGCGATTTATCCAGACCCAATGCGATATCTTGTGATACATATCTTAAATGTATCGGTTACTTACAATTAGTGAGATTTGCGAATACCAATTAGTATTTACAAAATTATTTTTAAAGTTGACAATTGAATTTTGGCTGCACAGCAGATATATGGAAGATGATCATTTGGTTACAATTTCGATTTGTTGTAGTCTGATCAATCAAAAAAGTGATTTAATTGTAAGTGAAAAGGACGGTTTTTGCAGACGTGCAACAATGGGAAAATACAACGGAAGGACAAAGAGAGCAAGTATGTGGCAGTAAGGTAAATATTGTAGTATAATTGTTATCTTTGTGCATTTCACTGTAGTACACAGAGTACACAGAGTTGGTGTAATGAGACTGTATTAATCATTGGCTTTAGGAATGCACGACATCATGTTCTTCTCATTCGTCCCACAAAATTCACAACATTCTCCATTTCTCACACTCAAAGTTGCGTAAAGAATGCTATTTCTGAATCCGCAGTAATTGTTTCTGGCGTTCAGAGGTAACCTTCACATACAATTTAGCTTTGTTTCCACATTGGGATTCTGCTCTGCATTCACTGCCTTTACTATAACGACTTCACTGTTTGATTCCTCGACATGCTTAGTGTCAGTTCGACCTTTATAGTACATATTGTAGTAGTATACTACTAATACTAACTGATTACGTACTACATCTTTGGTTTCCATATATTTAGTTTTTGAGTTTTTGTATAGGTAGTCTTTGTGTATGGCATACTAGTAAATAAGCACAGCGTGTGTGTGGATACTTCGGAATTCACAGCACTTACTACAAAGCGCGTCTACTAACAATGCGTATCTTTTCTTTCTGTGGTTATATCCAAGCGTATTTTGTTTTATGACTATTGTCTAATACACTCTTGCAACTCTGTTGTAGTCCAGAACTAACGATGGTTTACCGGAGTAGTTAATAGGTTCAATAAATCTGTAAAAGTAGTTTTTTGCTCCACGGTACATGAACCTGAAATCTGACACTATGGTCCACCAAACAAATATACATCAAGCACAATACAATAAAAACTTCATTTATCAATTAGAACAGTGTTTAATTTTTCGCTCGCCCCAACCAGTTGATAATTTGAGGTGAAGTGAAAATCGCAGTTTACTGCCTCTATGCTTTACGGATTTAAATGCAATTTAATAGAATGTAGTGTGAGAAAAAAACTTTTGGAAAAATAAAATTTTCTCTGTTTTCACCAAGGAATTTTTATAACATGGTAAACTGTGTTGTGTCATCCTTTTCTCAATATTAATCCCTACATTTACTTTC
>JABASC010002133.1:0-19001 GCA_019776185.1 Plutomurus gul | reverse complement strand
CCAGGAGGTGATGCACTCAAAATGAAAAACATGGCCGCATTGCGTAGACACAAAATGGTCACCCTCTAATAAAAAGACGCATACCACCAGTCGCATTATTGGACAGGTCGTGTTTTTATGTATTGCCCCCTATCCACAGCAAAATTGTCAATTTTCATTAAATTAATAATTCTTCTTTAATTTTTTTTCTTGGAAAAAAGACTTCTCCATCTGATTCAGCATTCCATATTGGAATACAGGAAATAATTTTGTATAAGGTGGATTATACATAAATCGCGTAAATAGATTCTCCATATACATAAGTACAAGTTAGTGTATTTAGGGTTTTCGTGGACCCTTCTTCCTATTTTGTTGTGGATAGGGAGCAATACGTATGGCACATCCTATTATGATTAACAATAAAATAATCAATACAATATTATTTAAATGTGTAATTCTTTATCAGGTTGAATTGAATTATCTTTAAAATGCCTAAGACGGCGTTCGGAGTCTCTCATCAGTGTGATAAGCAAATTAATGAGATAGAGGAAATTGAAAATGAATTCTGTGAATCTCTTAAGACAAAAAACACTAATAATGCGAGTTACCGGTTAAAGATGTATGTGTTAAACACATTCCGCACTTTACAGCTTCTGTCATACTTCACAGCTGCGTCACTAACTACCCACAGTGAATTGAATATACTGAAATAAATATTTATCGGAAAACGTTATTTTTTAAATCAAGGTGCACGTTTATATTTTGCCCATTCAATTCGCTTAATTTCTCTTGAATTCACATATAGTATTAGACAAGAATATTACGAAAAGGGATACAACTAAAGAGCACAGTAAGGTCTACTTGTGACCATTAAACCATGAGACAACCTATCAATTTAGTATCTATAGTATAACCTTCAAACTCATTCCCTAAGCACACAAAAATTGCCCATGATACATTTTATTATTGGAGTTTGTTGGGATTAGGGAAACTGATACGACACTCGATACGGAACAGTTTACAGCACTAAGTAAAACTGAAGCAGTTGTATACATAAAATTATACGGGTTCAACAGGAAAAAGAACTAGTATAAATTAACTGCTAAATGATATCATGACTGTCCCCTTGTACCGGTTTTTTTTAAATGTCCAAAAGAATTAAAGGATTAAATAATTGCGATGTTTTTCTTTGCACGCATGAATAGCATTGAAATCAAGTGGATGATGGAGGTAGTTGCGTGTTGTTGATGCGATTTTTTCATTTATTAGCAAGATGAGATGTAATTAAGTGATGATTCATTTGCGTTGTATTTATATTATTGCGTGTACTGACTCCAGAGTCCTGACACAGATAAGCATAAAGTAGGCTTATCCACAGCGGACCTGCATAGACGGGCCACCGACTACCACCACTGCACAAACAAAGTGGCAAAAGTGAGAGAAAAGCCAAACACACAACACAACTCCTGTTGAAGCGCAATTACAAATAGAATTATCGTTAGTCACCAATTCTAAAAAAAAATTAAAAAAACAGAATGATAAAATTGTCTCGTACATAACAACATTATTAAATAGTTTGCACAGCAATGAAATTGAGAAATAGCATCATTATCCGGCCTTTCGCAAACTCGTTTCAAAGGATTCCCCTAACTTGGGTATCTTCATCATTTCTGTATGAGGGTTGCCCATTACTGCCATTCCACATGGTATTCATTTCACGCTCGTCCACATAGCTCACGGGGAAACAATAAACAATTAATTTAATTTATTTAATGAGTTTTTTTGTAATATAGGTAATTTCTTACTATTTGGCATAGATTTTTGCGGAAAACTCCGAGACCGGTCAAGCTTGTACCAATAGTATTGGTATTTCATCAATATTATTGTAGAAACATATATTTATTCATCCTTATCGTTACTCTCTTCAGACACTTTCCTATTTCCTATTGATCATAATTATAATGCGCATGATTTCCCTGCGAATTTCCATTTCCATTTATTGCCTCATAGGAAATGGCCATCTTTTGCCCTTTCTTATTAATGTGGGGAGGGTATATGGTGTTCCTTAGAATTTCTCGTTAGCTTATGTTCCCGATTTCTTAAGCCAGCAAGGTCTGTATGTAGTTCCATCACCATCCTCAATGCTACGTTTCCTTTAATAACTCAGGAGTTTGGGGAGATCTCTCGACCCCGGGATTTAAAGTTTTCTCATCCACCCTTCATTTGTTTCCAACCAAATAAAAAATAATGAGAACAAGACATTGTGTGACGTAAGGTGGCAGAATCGATTGTATTTGCTATGCTTCCAGTTTAATCATGAGTAAATTTCTTTTGTTGACAAAAGACTACATATAAAGTGTCAATTCCTTGGACACTTTCCAATTTCGCATAATTTCCGACTGGGAAATTCCACCTGCGAAATTCCCATTGCTTCATCACAATATAGTAGTCAATATGGCAGGATGTGTTCTTCTTATGCTTATTCAGATAAAAATATTAATTTTTTCCCATTGACTGCCCATTCCACTCTATCTTTATCTTTATATCTTTCATCGAATGCCTAAGGCATAAATCTGCAGCTATTATTATACATACATACATATATATATAGGCATTTTAAATTACTAATGAATAATGCAAATAAATAAATAACATTTATAAGTAAGGCGAATCCTTGTATTACTTGCTACTACTTAATTCCCTCTCAGCAACCATGCATTCACTTATCTGTATATAGGCATTTTAAATTACTAATGAATAATGCAAATAAATAAATAACATTTATAAGTAAGGCGAATCCTTGTATTACTTGCTACTACTTAATTCCCTCTCAGCAACCATACATTCACTTATCTGCAACACTATACTTGCCTCTTTGTCCTTTTTCACTGTTGCCTATATACATAGAAAGGAGAAGCAAGTAATTGTTAAATGTAAATTGCACGCAGTTAAGTCTACGCGAGTGGTGTTTGATTCCAGAAGTGGTCAAACAACATTCTCGAATTCTCAATCAACAGCAGAGCGGGAGCGGGGCGTAAAGTGGAGCAGAGATATATCCTGATGGTTTTTGCAGGGTGTCATGTTGTGTAATTTACATATTTCTTGTCTTAGCCGCTTGCTATACTTCTAATTTTAAACACAGGAAGATTTGCGCTCAAAGCAAAGAGAATACGAAATCAAAGTGACTGAGTGCAGTTTAAGTGAAATGCAGAAATTACCATTTATTTTGTTGGGAGCAGGATTTCTGCTTTGTGCCATCGCCACTGTCATCGGATGGATTATCATGCCCCTGTTTACCAACAATCGAATAACACAGGTAATAGCATTACTGTCCCGATTATTGATTCTTAGAAATATTCTACATTCGACATCTGCAATGAGACATGAGACTTCGGATATATATGCACGGGTAAGCTGGGAGACTAGAGGCAAGTCCACCGGTGGTCGGTGGACAAAAAAATATTGGTGGTCGGTGGAAAAGCCAAAAGACGAGGATACACTTACTATAAGTTAGTCGAAATTGACAATTCAGATTTTCAGTAACAATTTACATGATTTACATTTTTACATTGTATGCGATTCAAATACAAAAGATTTATTAGATTTTAAAAGCATTTTGGGACTGTTGCTGGTAATGCCACTGGTCACTATATAGTTTGCTACATTTAGTGTGGCGGAGTGCATTATGCAAAAGTTTAACCAGAAATGTGTTGCGCAATATTTGATAACGCATAGAGGTACGCGAAGTTGAAATTTCTCTTTACATTTCACAACATAACATGCACAAGGAAAAGATATTTATTACAATCAAAGAAGGTGAGTGTAATTTTTAATTATGTAATAATTACTAGTTTTGCTGATAAATGTTATTTAAAGTAAATATGTGAATGTAGAAATATGTAGAGTGGGAATATTCCAGCCTTTCAAATGATTAATTTACTTGGTTATTGTACACCAAAACGCCACATGCCAACCCTCCCCACCAGGGTTCACCTAGTCAGTGGGTACTGGCCAAAATTGCAGGTGCCCATCAATAAACTTTGCCGCAAACTGTGTCCAAAATGTCCAAAATAATAAATCCTCCTAATTAAAAATTAAATGATTTTTTTTGTCATATGGGGCATAGTACATATAAGTCATTTAAAAATTAATTAATACAATATTTTCTAAAATGGCCACCAAAACCTTTGGGCCCAAGGCCGAATTACATATTTACTTAATATTTCTACAAAAAAGTGATCACAATTCAGGCATCCTCCTACAATTGCAAACGTATGCATTCAAACATTACAACAAGTAATTAAGAAGTGATTCGATTCAGCAATAAATTAGATTTGACACCTGTGTGAAAATGCACACAATCGAAATGTTCAACACACAATAAATAACATTTAATTATGTGTAGACTAGGATAAATCTAGAATAAATAGAGCGATTACGGTATCATTCAATTGAACAAAAGTGAATCATTTAATTCTGTTTTAAAATAAACGTAGGAAAGTAATCTCCGAAAACTCTCAACCAATTTATCAGAAACAGAATCCGAAACGTGGGAAGAACGGCAAGGATCACAACCGGTTTTACTTCTGCATGTGAAAGTCTATTTTTTTAATGTAACAAATGCAGAGGAGGTTAAAGCGGGTGCGAAGCCAATTCTAAAAGAAGTTGGTCCATATATTTATAGGTTCGTAATACTAATATAATAATAATAAATAATAATAATTTTTAATTTAGGTATGAATTTACCCACACATTTTCTCATTAGGAAAGAGCTGACAAAGACACATATTCAAGTGAATGCTAACAACGAAACTATTTTCTACAACGAACGTTCATATTACTTTTTCGAGCCAGAATTGTCCTCGGGAAGTGAAGAAGATTTAATTACAATTATAAATATCCCATTTATCGCAAGTGCCAAATATGCTATTTATTGTAAATTAATTATTTCACGCCGTAATGTATTCTACTAATATATGATAAGTATACACAATTTAATATTTACATATTGCTAATTAATTGTGTTAGATTACAATTTATAGTTTACCTGCCAAGCGAAGGACAAAAAAGTGGCGGATTTAGGGGACACAGGTCCCTACAATCCGCATGTTAAATTAAAAATTCATGCAGGCGGGCGAAGCCAACGTCCCCAGATCCGCCCCAGGTTATAATCCAAACTGTAATAAATACATACTACTTATTGATTTTCAGACGCTTGCCAGAGAACTCGTCAAATTAACCTACTTGGTTCGCTACATGGTAACTTCAATGATAAGCAAATTCAATGAAGATGTTTTCATCACGAAAACAGTACGGGAATTGACATTCGGTGGATATGAGCAAAAAATGCTTGCGTCTCTCTCACAATTGTCAAAGACAGAATATTTGCCTAATAACACTTTTGGATTCTACTACGGTGTAAATAATTTTTAATTACCAGCAGTTCAACTCTTCTCTTCTCTTCCATAAATTTTTAATGCTTTTTTTGTTTGTAGAGAAATGGTACAGAATCCACAGGGCGATTTGAAGTCAATTCAGGTCTCTCCAATTCTGAAGGGTTTGGACAAGTTATCAGTTGGAATTACGAAAAAGAATTTGATTTTTGGAAAACGGACAAAAGCTGCAGGAAGATCGACGGCACTGAAAGCTTCAATTTTCCCGTCGTTTCTCACAAAAGAAACCACTTTAAAACTTCTTCGACCGGAACTTTGTCGAGTTTTCCCATTGGAGTTTGAGAAAGAGTCGAATTACGATGGAATTTCGACTTTTCGTTATGTATTACCACAAAAAGTGTTCCAGGATCCAAGAAAGAACGCAAAAAACATGTGTTATTGCACTGCTGACTCCAAAAAGAACGACGAGTGTCCTTTTGATGGAGCTTATCAAATTAGTGATTGCAGAAAAAGTGCTCAATAAATAATAAATTATTGGGAATCCATATTTTAGACAATTATTTAGAAATTTGATATTTTAAATATAGATGCCCCTGCCCCTTTGTATATATCCATGCCACATTTTCTTCATGGTCCTGAATATGAAAAACAATCTGTGGGCTACCATCCGAATCCTGAAAAGCATGAATCATTCGTTGAAGTTTTGCAGAATACAGGAATTGTGCTTAGGGCAAGTTTCAGAAATCAGGGAAACATTGAATTATCTCCGCTTACTCTTTTTGCAGTCCTTCGAAAAGTCCCCCACATTCTGGTTCCCTTTATTTGGGAAGACGAAGTAGGTTTCGAATGCCTTAATTATTAATGTATATTATTGTAAGGGTAATCATTATTATAATCATTATCTTTGATTCTATTTATATGATAGACAGCTACAATTTCTGAAGAAGGGGCAGCAAAACTCTCCCGTTCGATGTCTACTGCAGAGAATACTAGCAAAGCGTTATCTTCAATTGTCATCGTCCTTGGAGTCATCTTTGTAGTCATTGCTTTTGTAATTTTATTACTCAGATCTACAAACAAAAAGAAACTACGACAGCTGACGACATAATCGATGATCCAATTGGATATGCCAATATCTTTACTAATAACATAAATTATGACTAAATACAAGCGTCTTTCATATTTAATACTGTATTGAATATGTCTTTCTCTCATTTAATATTTTAAATTCACTTTAGTCTTATGAGGACGTATGGAACAGTGTACTTTTACAAAATGATAAATAAATACAGGAACAGCCACAATATACACGAATAGAGATTTTTGTACGTTCGCCGAAATATCTAAATTCCATAATTTATGTGCTAAATTCATGGCATTGTCATGTCGTTATTTTACGTAATTATGTACAGGAATGTAATAGAATTACATATGAATCCCAAAGAAGATTACAATTTAGCTTAACTCGACAGCAAGGAACCGATTTGGATCTCGAAGTGATTTTTGTCAGTCTCTTTTCTGTGTTTTTTGTACACTCCTGCACAAGTCGACTGCAGCTTCACCACTAACACGCTTTTTCTCTGCATTAGCATTTCCGCTTTTGTGTCCATTCCCCGGCTCCACCACTACATGTTCACCTTCAGTAACAACTTGGGCGTAACTTCGAACAGCAGCAATTTGATGCTCCTTTTCCACAGCTTCTTTAGAACTCTTTCGGTTGTGATCCGCACCTGAAATTCACAGAATCCATGATTTGTATTCAATTATGATATGGCTAAATGATTCATATTTAATTACGGAAAAATTGCATTCTGTCACAAACAATTTCCTTGTTGTGAATACTAAGCCAAATATTTTGTTTACCTTTTCTCTCCTGGGTCACTTTGTTATTCTCCCACTTCTCCATCCCAGCTATCCCATGTCCATCTTCAATTGTACTTCGCCGTTTCGTATTCACCGTCGGATTACGCACATGTTCATCATTTGGACCGGTCGTATTCTGCTGAATTCGGAGATTTTGATCACGATCATTGGAATCACGTCTTTTGCTGCTGGAGGAGTAGTCCCCCAGTCCCTCTGCACTCCTCGCTCTCTCATTTCGATGCACTTGGCTAGGATTCTTTGAAGGCCGTCCGCAAACACCCGTCTCTTCAATGGTATTCCGTCTTTTGTTGGCAATGTTGTCAGTGTGAACATTGTGATCCCCTTTTGAATTCCTTCTGTGGTGCAGATCGCTCGAAATACCGTATCCATTTTCAATATTACTCCTTCGCTTACCGCTCGTGGTCTTCTGCGCATTGTCATCCTGAGAATTCCTCCGAAGCTGGTGCTCTTCCCATTTCTCCATTCCAGCGATCCCATGGCCATCTTTTACGGTACTGCGCCTTTTACCAGTCGTATTATATTGCGTATGCTCTTCATTTGAATTTCTCTTAAACTGGTGTTTTTCCCATTTTTCCATTCCGGCAATACCGTGACCATCCTCAATGCTGCTTCGCCTTCTTCCACCACCACCAGTCGTGTAATTATGCTCATGCTTTTCTTGTGAATTCCTTCGCTCTTTCGGTATTTCATTTTCCCATTTTTCGATTGTCGCCGTTCCATGACCACGTTCAGTGTTACTGTGACGTTTACCGGTGGTCGTATTATTCTGGCCTTGATAATCCTGCTCCTTTGAATTTCTCTTATTTTGGGAGTCCCATTTTTCCATTCCCGCAATACCGTGGCCATCTTCATTGCGTCTATTACCAGAATTGGTGCTATAGGGCGCAGGCTGTTCTCGTGAAGACCTTCTTACTTGGTGTTCTTCCCATTTTTCCATTCCCGCAATACCATGACCGTCTTCAACCGTACTACGCCGTTTACCAGTCGTATTATTGTGAGGAGATTTTTCATTTGAATTGGAAACAATCCGCTCATCCCATTTCTCCATTCCACAAACTCCATATCCATCTTCTATAGTGCTTCGCCTTTTACCAGTTGAATTCACGTGGTCTTCATGTGAATTTCTCCTAACTTGGTGTTCATCCCACTTTTCCATTCCGGCGATACCATGCCCATCTTCAATAGTACTCCTTCGTTTACCAGCAGTGGGGCTATAGCGGTCAGGCTCTTCTTTTGAGTTTCTCCTAAGCTGATGTTCCTCCCACTTTTCCATTCCAGCAATTCCATGTCCATCTTCAATTGTACTTCTTCGTTTACCGGAAGAGTTCTTATAAGGATGTTCGTCTTGTGAATTTCTCTGTTCTTTGTGCACTTTATTTTCCCATTGCTCCATTCCCGCAAGTCCGTGACCATCCTCTATGGTACTGCGACGCTTAACAGGTGAATTATTGTGCGCGTGCTGATCTAGTGAATTTCTTTGAACTTGGTGCTCTTGCCAATTCTCCATTTCAGCGATCCCATCTTTGGTACTGCGCCTTTTACCGGTCTTATTAGTATTATTGTTCGCATTCTCATCATAAGAATTTCTCTTAAGTTGATGTTCCTCCCATTTTTCCATTCGGACAATACCATGCTCATCCTCAATGGTGCTTCGCCTCCTTCCACCAGATGTATTGTTGTGCACATGATCTTCTTGGAGATTTGTTCTATTGTGATTTTCCCATTTCTCCATCCCTGCGATTCCATGACCGTCTTCAATTGTGTTTCGTCGTTTACTGCTGGAATTTATGTGATCTTCACGAGAATTTCTTCTAATTTTGTGTTCTTCCCATTTCTCCATTCCTGCAATGCCATGACCTTCGCTACTGCGGCGTTGACCCGTCGTATTGTTGTGCGTATACTTATCCTCGTTTGAATTTCTTCGCTCATTTTGCATGTTACCGTGTTCCCATTTCTCCATGCCAGCAATACCATGACCATCTTCTATGGTACTCCGTCTTGTTCTACCAGTGGCATTATTGTGTGCACGCTCTTCTTGTGAGTATCGCCTAAGCGGATGTCCCTGCCATTTTTCCATTCCGGCTATCCCGTGACCATCTTCGATTGTACTACGACGTTTCTGTGTCAATCCATTATTATCCCTAGAATCTCTTGACTTATGTCGCACAACAGTGTGGTTCTCCCGTTGTTCTGTCGCAGCAATCCTCTGGCCTTCTTCATGAGAGCCGCGATGTTGACGTGATTGGCTACTGCAAATTTGCTCTTCATTAAAATATTGATGTGGATTAGTGGGGTCCCATTTTTCCATACCCGCTATCCCGTGACCATCTTCAATAGTACTTCTGCGTTTACCAGTATGGTGTGCATTTTTCAGCCTCTGATTGTGATCAGAGCCATTCCATTCTGCCTCAGCACGCATTGCTCCCTCATCGTTGCTATTACGATGATGTGTTTGTTTCGTTGGTGAACGAGAATGTTGTAGTTTATAATTTTTTGCGTTTTCCACTTCTTCAACATGCAGACCATGTTCGATATTATCCAAAACCGATAGGTCGTGATATTCAGGTTGTCGTTCAAGTTCATTCGATCTTTTCTTTTCTAGAAAATTGTTGTTTTCCGAATTGTCCATTCCAGCAGACCCGTGATGTGTTTTGTCGTATGTTCGATTAGGATCGTTAGATTCTAACTCTCCTTTGTCATCACTATCATTGTAGAAATACTGGTGAACATCCTCCATGCTATTTTCCCTATTCTTTCGTTCAAATTTTGCACTGTTGTGTTTGTGCTGCTCATATTTACTTGTTCTTCTGACAGGGTGACTGTTGTTAACCATCTCGTCATAATACCGCGTATCATCATCTACTTCATCATTTTCGTCAGAAGTAGAAGAATGTTTAATATCACTTATGGCGTGTCGACGCGCATCATTTTTGATAGATTCATTTTTCCACAATTCATAATCGACTCGTGACTGTCCGGCAGTTAATGAGATTGTTTGTTCCCCTTGGTCTTGTATGGGTGGTGCAGAATCCCTTCTGGATTGTTTCTGCGTATCTGCCGATTTATATTCCTGCCGCGTTTGCTTTGCATTTAACGAGTTATCTTGAGGATGATGACGAATTTCATTTGTGTTGGTTCGGTCACCTTCTTTGTCTCTCGCTGGTCGCACTGGCATTGTTCTCGATTGTTTGCTTTTATATTCTTGGTGTCTTTCGTTTGAATTAAATGAATAGTCCACGTGGGAATGAAGATTTTGATGGGTACTTGTTTGTTCAATTTCGTCAATCACCGGTTGTGATTGCTTTGTCGTTTCATGCACAACCGGTTGCCTACTATTCTTGTGCATTTGGTTAGAATAGCCATCATTTCTCCTATTGTTAAAACCGTGGTTATCTTGAATTTGCTGGGATTCGCCGGATTTATGAATTGGGGGCGAGAGATTATATTTTCGCTGAAGAAAATTTTCTATTGTGTGTTTGATTTGGGTTTTCTCCTTTTCCCTAGAGTTAGTGGTTGCAGTATTTTCATCAGGACCTCCATTGTTTCTACCACGGATAATTTCGTTGTTGTATTGTTTACTTGGCTGTGTGTGGAGATTAGCGGGAATTTTGTACATTGGATCATGCTCATTGTGGTTCTGGGTGCGCGGAGGTCCCTTTGGAAGCGAGTGGCGATTTTCTTTTGTTTGGTACAGTTGAAGTGGTGATCGTGGTGAATCAAAACCGTGATCTATTGTGTAATTGCGTCTGTAATATTTCGGGTCATTCGTGGGCTCTTGTTTATTGTTCGAGTTGTTGACACTGGCGATTCTTTTATACTGCTGTTCATTGTGGCTTTTGTGACTTTCTTGATGATTTAAATGCTTCCGCTGTGGAAGACCAGGTCTTCTCTTTGAACCTTCGAGACAATATTTACAATCATCAGGATTTTCAATACAGAAATCTTGGTCAGAATTTTTTGGCTCAATTTTTGTTGAATTTGACTGGTACTCTTGATCGAAATATTCATCTGCGTTTGCGTCATAGTCTAAAATATGATTAAGTCTGGTACTATTTCCGGTGTTGTCTTCATAATAATGTTTCGAATTTTGATGAACACTTTGTTGTGATGCTTTTTTCAGGTTCTCACCTCTAGGATATTTTTGTGATTTTTCTGAAGGATGAAATTTTTTATGTACCGCTTCTGATTTTTTAATTACTTCTGGAAGACAATAAGCATTTTCGCAACCATCACAGTTATCTTGATTTATTTTGTATCCACGATAGCCTGCCTCTCTTTGATGTTGATTTTGATGAAGATCCTGCGCTCTATTTTCTCCTGAATTTCGTGACTTATGGTGGCCATAATTTTCGTCATCGCTTTCGTAGCCTTCTTGCATATTCACAGGATATCGTTGTGAATTCTCGTTAGTGAAATGTTTTCCATAATTTCTCTTCGTGTCATAATTTTCTCCATCGCTTTCGCAACCTTCCTGCGAATTCCGAGGATATTCTTGGAAATGATTTGGTAAATTATATTTGGCCGAATGTTTTTCATTGTTGTACCCTTTCCCGTGTCCTTGTGGTACACTATCTGCTTCTCTATAATGTTTTTCGCTGGTAGTCCGCCATTTGCTCTGACCTTCAGGAGGACAAACGCATTTGTGAAAATTTTCGTCTTCTTCACCACTGAAATCTTTTGCGTGGTTATTTGTCGCACGATGTTGACTATTCTTTGTTTGCCAATGGTGTGTATTGTTGCTGTGATAATTTCTTTGGCTCTCGTAATGCGGATAATCCGTCAAGGTGTAAGTTCGCTGTGACTCCTCATTTTGACCAGATTTTGAATGTCCGTAATCAATTTTATGTGATTTTGGATCATTTTGAAACTTCCTGGTTGGATTTTTTACATTTTTTTCTTGTTTAGATGGATGTGCAATTTCTTTTCTCTTGCTTATTTTTATATCTTGCGACGAATTCCTAACGCTATTGCATTTGCAACAATTGCACTCCTCGAAAACTGCATGATTTGATTGAGAGTTGGCTTCACCTTCACTACAGTTTGAAGGAGGATCAGGGTTACAATCATCTGGTTCTTGGTCGTAATTTATTTTCTTTTTGTGTGGTTCCGGTGAAGTTTCAGATGAACGAGATTTGTCTGAATCAAAAATATTTTCCAGGCGAGGGCAAGTTTGTGGAGAACCGTAGACTTCTTCGAGGCGATGTTGGTAGTTGTCATCTTTCTCAGGTAGATCATACTATTTCAAATATTTTAATAATTTATTATCACTTGAATAAAGCA
Source organism: Plutomurus gul (assembly GCA_019776185.1). Taxonomy (NCBI): domain Eukaryota; kingdom Metazoa; phylum Arthropoda; class Collembola; order Entomobryomorpha; family Tomoceridae; genus Plutomurus; species Plutomurus gul. The sequence continues at coordinate 6,465 of JABASC010002133.1, read as the reverse complement.
GTTCTAATTATTTTAGTCGTAGCATTGTGATCAGTGGTCAACTAACCCACGGTATAAAACGGCTATATGGTAAAATGGGCAAAAAGGCTGCTGATGTTGTACCCCAAATTGACTTTTTTTAAATTGTGGAGGAAACTTTAATAAATATGACAATTTTTTACCTTTTTGCCCCAAACGGTTAAAACTGAATTATATTATTACCTGTGACCTGTTTTCAAAGAAATGTATAACACCCTTTAGTTCTGTAGCATGTAAAGGATTCGGTCCCCTAAGCTCCTCCTTTAAAAGTTTATTAATTCCAATTTTATGGCACAGCAGAAGAAATTCTTTGAAATTAATCAAACCATCATGATCTAAATCAGTTTCTTGAAGAATGCATCGAAATTCTCTATGTGAGATTGGCTTTCCATGCTTTTCCATCCAATATTTCAATTCGGTTGCGTTTAGAAAATTATCGCAGTCCTTATCAGCTCTAAATACATGTAAAAAAAACTTTCATTTCATTTCTCAACTTCACTTACAGGCTCCTATCACATTTTTGCTCTATTTACTCTTGGAAACATTTTTCTAAGCTTTTCAATTGATCTTTAGAGAAAAATTTGCTGAATTCTTCAGTTGCATTGCCACCATCATCTTCCTGTCGATCCTTGTGTTTGGCTTGTGTGGTTTGAGATCGATGGGGATCGATCGGTTGTGGCAAGCTCGAGTCTTCTGCCATAGAAAATACGATGAAATGACTCAGAAATAATCAAACTGTTTCGCTTTTAAAAATAGCTGCTTTTACTTTCACTCTGTACAAAAGTCTCCAAATGTTTATACAGTATTGTATAATGTATTAGGTACTACATAATTTTACATGTTAATTTTAAGGTACAATAATTTGTAGCACTCATTCGCATTCCAATTCTTTCAATGAACATTCAAACGATTTCTAAAACAGTCATCAGAAAAAACTGCAACAATACGTAGAAGTAATGGTAACTATAACGATTGAACTGCAAGGTATGTAGTGTTGAGCAAAAATTATTCGTAGATGCCACCCCAACCCCATGTGCAGGAGTAATAGGATGTAATACTATCTATTAATTATTGTGAATTCTTCCTTCTTTAATTGTTCTCAGTCGTACTCAGATCCGATACTTATGGACAAAACGTCACTCTCAATGAAAGTTTCATGGTACCAAGTATTTGTTTCTAGAAACACTGTAAAACAATTAAAAACCATTTCCAAAATTAAAATGCATCCTAACCCCGACAACATTAAATAGGCATTTAACTCCGTGAATATCGTAAAATACTCACATAAGTCACCCGCTTTGATTGTGAATGACACAGAGTCCGGACACACAGGTTCACATTCTGGAGGTGGCCTTAAGAACCACCGTTTGGAACCGGATAGTTGAGCTTGCCATGAAGGTCTACGGACGTAGTCAATCTAAAAAATTATTATTATTATTAGAGAAGATGAGATTGGCTTCATATATAATATTATTAAATACGTATTTAATTTTGTCCTATGTTCCTACCCCAAAACCTCAATATTTCTAGATGATCTATGTAGAAGTATGTCGTCATGTCAGAACTATTTTACAACAATGCATAAGAAAGGGCATAAAAAGGCTGCCGTAAAATTCAAACCTGGGCGTGAGGTACCTATCTGTGACTATTCTACTTAGTTTTGGGTAAACATTTTGTTTATTCATACGACGTACATGCATTGCAGCACCAAGTCCAGGTGACCCAATAAAAATCCAGTCAATTGCTGAAGACTCAGAGTCAGTTGGCAGAAATCCAGGTCTAGGAAATATCTGACGCAGTTTAGCAGCCACTCCTGGATGACAATTGCTCCTGTTATGTAAATAGTAATACAATTTAAAAAACAAAAATCATAATATTACGTATGGATTTACTTCAACTTTCAATTTCTGCCTACCATCCAATGTACCAGGGTTGGTCCCACTTGGCACTATCGGATATTAGATCGAAAGCTTCTCTCAAACTGCGAAAAGGTGACCTGAAAGGCAAAAATTGACACTCTGTTGACACAGTGTCCACTCCTCCAGGTTCCGATTCGAAAACTTGTTTTAGTTTTGCAAAGTTAAAGGATATCGGCATTCCCGTGTGACTCCCCCCGCTCCGGATGATTATAGGCTTGGACGAATAAGCTACGGAAATAAATTCCTCTTTGGTTGGAATGTGATTGAACTCAATGATTGGTGTTCCCATCTGCTTGAAGGAAATTCTACTTGTTAAATCATTCGTGCAAAACGCATTGAATGTGATTTTAAAGTACTAAATCTAAATAACTAACCTTGCCGGTGCAAATACTGCAATTTGCAATCGGCCTCACCATTTCCATCACAAGGGGATGAGATGGCAGGATGCATCTTTTCTCTTGCAAAGTTGGGAAGTATGTTAAAGGGTTAACATTTAAAACACTACATAACAAAATATGAACTGCAACAGTTACAATGGAGAGTGCAATGGTAATTATAAAAATCCTCTTGATTTTCTCATGTTGCTGTTTGACGGTTTTATTAGCAGGTTTTGAATTTACATTGTTCTCTTGATTGATTTTCTTGGAACCAGAGAGAATTTCTGGAGAATGAAGGGCTTTGTAAATATCTACAGAATTGATTCCTTTTCGATAAGCTTCTTCACAACATTCCAGCAACTCGTTGAACAAAAGTTCTTCTTTGGAAAGTATTTTTGTCTCCTTTTCCGACTCGGTATTTGTGGCACTACTGTTGGTAGTGTCCGACATAACTTTTACATTAACCTAAATTGCGAATTATCTAATTGGGAGCAGATTTTTTAGTAAAATTAGTTTGTAAGAACACATTCAGTGGATCGAAGTAGCAATCTCCTCGTAGCAATCGACGGAAGATGAATTTAAAAAGAAGATTACCAGCGGCATTCTCTGCCACATGCAGGCACACAAGAGAAACAAAGGGCAAACAGCCAACCTATCTTACGTTCCCCACTGTAATTTCGTTTCTTGAGTCTTCAGTGAACATATCAATTATTTACCTACACATTCTTTTTAACTTTGAATAGATAATCATATTGAGTAAAATATTAAAAGACTCTGCTATAACTTTATAACACAACAAACCAAAATCCAAATCCTTGTGTGTATCTAAATATAAATGTAAAATTTCGATTCGTGATATAAAGGTGTTTATAAATTCTCACAGGATATCAAACACTCTCTTATTTATTTTATTACCAAGTTTCCATAAATTAATCATAAATAGTTTGTGATTTTTACAACTCTTGTCACTATTTTTGGGCACATCGGTACAGTGTTTTACTACCAGTAAGAATAAGTACGCAGTAATTCTGATGGTGCTCACTAAACAAACAAAAGTTGACTAATCTACGCGGGTACCCCTTTTTGTATCTGTTGGGTTATTCTAGCCACTTCCTTGCAATCATTATTATTCGGTATGCTGTACATGATGACAAACGTTAGCGCAAACACAAAAGATCCCATTATCATAATTCCCAAACCAACTTTTCGGCATTGACCGCCCTAAAATGGAATCAGACACCATTTGTTATAGTAAACGTACCAAATGATTAAATGAGATCGTCATAATTTTTTATTAAGGAATGGAATTTACAGGTGCTTCCTGACCGGGCTGCAACAAATGTGAATCCACAACATCTAGGTTTCCACACGAGTAGTAAACTCTGGAAATGCGTTTTCCTTGTACAAAATCCGTGTAGCACACCTGGTACTGACAATGAGCGAACAAATATGACAAATGCATCTTAGATTAATCATAAACAAATTTTGCTACAAGTACATGTGTGATTTAATTGTTATTCCTACGTTCATAAAAAGATGAAGGATCATCACGAGCGCAACCCAAACTATCAGGGGTGTAGTCGTATTACATGGCATACCAGAAGTGAAGTATCGAGCCTGGAAAATCGTTGTGACTATTAATTCAAATAAAAAGGCCCATTACATTCAAATAAAAATGACACAAGACCATACCTAGTGGCATTTCCACGTGTGTAAGTATTTATAGTAATTAGGGCAATAATAAATGCACATACTTGCAAGAAAAAAGAGGATATTGCCCAAAAGTCCGTGGAAGAAATTCACGGCTGGATGTCGGAATGGGCTGTTGAATTTGGTGACCAGAGAACCCAAAATGACGTCAGTCAACAGGATTCCGTTCATAATGTAACCGGAGATTACATGAAAATTTTTATCGAAAGGCTTTTGCTTCCACAGATGAATAAAGACACCCAAGAATAAACAGGTGGCAAATGTGAATAGATTCGTCAGTCCCATAAAGATCAAGTGAGACTTTTAATGAAGGACATGAATAAACAAACGATACCATTTAGTCAATAATTTAAGTAATTATATGAATGCATACTTTGATGTATGTATATGTACGTGTGCACCTACCCCATACCAAAAAGTGTAATCTCCTATGAAAAGTTTGGGGTACGTTTCTTTAAAGTAACGTGGTAAGAAGATTCCAATAGGATACAGGAAGACCCAAGTGATTAGCATGAGATGACCATGCACTTTAGCTGCAATCTTTCTGATTGGGGCTTTCTAAATATTTACATTTACAATCAAATTTCATTCACTCTTTCGATTTTTCATTCGAAAATGCAATAAAAATACGAATTTTAAAAGTGCCTAACACCGTAGGTCTCCAAAAGTCCCAGTTTCTCTCCTCCGATCACTACACCACTGTGATACCTAAATGTACATATATTGAAAGAAGCATGGTCAAGTTTATCTGTCTAACAATGAGTGTGAACCTATATGGTTATTGTTATTGGTTTATGTAGTAGACATTAGACAGAGTCGCTGTCGCTTGCCCGATATTTCCTAGAAGTCCGTTTGTAGCATAGTCTCCGTGCGCGTGCAAAATATAGTATCTTCTTCTAACCAAGTCGAATATAAACTTTTTGCTCTTTGTCTTGATAGCAGTTTGTTTCAGGTACAAAAATTCGCAATAGATCTCCCTGAAAATACATTTGAACGAAAAGCTGAAGCCTCGATTAAATTTAGATGATATATATTCTTATATGATTTGCACTCTGTACCCATTTTGGTAAAGTCCTTTAATATTCGACAAGGCACTGTGATCTTTCTAAATAAGTAAATTGTATAGATTATTTTGAATTTCGAATGAAGATTTGTATATTGAGTGTTTTTGATTTTTTTTACCAGACGCTTGTTTTGTTGGTGTAAGTTGAAACTTCTGTAGCCCCGGATAATATCTTGTTCTTCTCGCACACATTCTATCACAGAATCGTTCCCCTGTAACGAACAATTTCACAGGTCAGTCTTTTAAAGAAGTGCATGGGCTGCATTTGGCAGTTTAGCTGACAATTTTTGTACACGAAAAGGGGGAACGCAGTTTAACAAATGGAGACGGAGCCATCATAACCCCCCAAGTGTTACGTAATTTAAGATGCATCCCTTGTTATATATCAGAATCAGAAATGCATATATTTATGTGTGTTACGTTGAAATACTTGTTTACCATTAGAGCATCTTCAGACAACGCCATTGCAACATATTTCTCTGATTTTCCGAACAACTGAAAGGCTGCTTTGTCCTTTTCATATGTGTAGGACACGATGGAAGTACACGATCGAGTAGCAAGGCAGCCCGTAGGTTGTCCAATGCAACCTTTTGTGTGCTCACAATCTGTATACAACTCCTAATAGAATTACAATTTTATAATAATTTAATTGTTTTCCCCCTATAATTTGACAGCAGTGCTAGTACAAGTTTTATTGGGTTCACTAATACAGGTAAATAGTAATTTGCTTACCGGCTTCGGTATGGTTTTTAGCTTTACAGCCTGAAATATTTTATAATAAAGTTTTTAATTAATATTGATACAGAAAGAATGATGTGGTGGAAAATTTTATTATTGAGAAATCCACAATACCGTATTTGCAGTTAGATTCTCCGGTATAGGTGCTGTAATTTGGAACAAAAACATCACATTATTAGATACGAACTTTAAAACACAAATTGTGCATATCTTCCTTCTTACCAGGTCTTGAGGGCTCTGGCTTCTCTTCGTATACTACACGTTTTCTATGTATTTCGGTAGATGTTTCTTCTTTTTCTGTACTTGTTTCCGCATCACGGCTTGGCTCCGTCGTAGATATGAAAAACTGTCTTGGTTGTATGGTTGCTGTTTTTGTCGTTGATTTTTTGGTTGTTGTTGTCGAGGTGGTTGTACTTGGTTTCGTCGTCGTAGCTGTTGTTGTGGGGGTTGGCGTAGGTAGTGTTGTCGTAGTTATTGTTGTAGGTAGAGTTGTCGTAGTTGATGTTGTAGGTAGAGTCGTCGTAGTTGTTGTAGGTAGAGTTGTCGTAGTTGATGTTGTAGGTAGAGTCGTCGTAGTTGTTGTTGTCGAGGTGGTTGTACTTGGTTTCGTCGTCGTAGCTGTTGTTGTGGGGGTTGGCGT
>JABASC010002132.1:0-19005 GCA_019776185.1 Plutomurus gul | reverse complement strand
TACTTTAGCTCTGGCAAGAGATTTCACTTCTCCAAATCCGGTGATAATATCTTCGGCATTATTACGAGGAGGAGCACAAAATTTTAAATGCTCTACTATTTAATAAGCACCAAAAATAATTTATTGCCAGAATTTTAAAAAAAGGATGGGGAAAATAGGGCGCTCCGGGTATTGTAACAGTAGATCTCACTCAAATTCACAGAGGTGGTATTATATATAAGGCTAGAGAAAGGAAAGGTCTAGGGATCTGAATATGAAAGGACTACGCTATGTGAATGCATGTCCGTTCTAATTGCCTGAGTCTTAGGGGTGATCCATTGTTGTTTCCCTGTCCCCACACCCCCCTCAATGCAAGCTTGTACATTCGCTGAAGCACCCTTCCGTCTACTGCACACATAAATGAAAAGGGACAACAATGGAGAGAGTTGAACTCGTATAACACATGACTGCCCCTATTGTGGGACGGATAGTAGTATAGTACCCTTCGCTCACATCATACTAAACTATAGCATACATACTGTTGCGTACCTACTGAATGATGAATTTGAAAGTAGACGAATCTCTCCATAAAAGCATTATCGTGGAGAGCTCTTCTGGAGACTCATCCGGCAAAAGTGGAATGTGTGGGAGAATGCAAAATAAATAGCACTTCATAACCGTTTTTTCAGTCGAGAAACGCCGTTCTGCTTGTTCGACTTGTGAAATAAGAACAATCAGTTTTAAAATTCAGTATACCGATGAAATTACGTGTGTTCTGTTGAAATGCTGAACCCGTTCTTCTGTTTCGTTTGAACTTTTCGCACGGCTTGCTCTGGATTTTTGGTATCTGTACGTACGTACGTCTCTGTAATTTTATTATTCCAAGCAGCACACTCTGAAACCATGCATACTCCGCTAAATTTACGGCATGTGATTACTGAGTGTGTTTCCGGTGATATAATTCTTGAAGACCATTTAATAGAACCACTTTATTCATTTAAAAACATATTATACAAACTAACAAATGCGCATTTCTGTTTATTAGTCGAATCATTAATCATGTCGAATAATATCCGTGCCAATGCAATTCTTTTCATTCATAGAAACACAAATGCATATTGTATTTTAAGAATCCTTGAATTGGAACATTTATACACATTTTTAAGTAGTTTAGAGTTAACTAAATATTATGGTCACTTTGTCGAAATGGAAAACATTTTTGTTCTAAAAGACTTGCTAGCAAAATTGTTTTTAGAGTACATAAATATCCATTTCCATAAATTTTTCTACAGTTGACTTTTCTGGTGCTAATTAGTGAACCAGATTCTGTCCACCTTTCACGAAGTATTCTCTACGGTTTTCCGAGACATCTTACTGCTTTCTCCTTTCTTTCTCCTCCTTTGTTAATTCCGCTGATTGTGTAGTGGCTTGTCAGGACTCCTATTCAGTTACCAGAAAGTATAAGAAGCCTAAATTAGGAAATTCCTGGTGAATTCTTAGAAATGCATGTTGGCACTTGACCTATAGCCGATATTGTTTGCATTAGGTATTTCCCACAAGGCCGGAATATTCATAGGCCTGTCACGTAAACTTTTTCATGTTGAAGACCCAAATACCTAAATAGGTTGTGACACCGATGGCTTTACCGCTCATGAGGAAAACTCAATAATTCAACGGAATCGTGGTCGTTGTACATTGGTGACAGAGCTTAGGAATAAGGAATTCTGAATAAATCTTTCAGTCGATGGTCATAGTTTCACTGTGACACTTCCACAAGAAAAAGGTTGTGTTTCCACGTCCAGCATTCGAACGCGATTTCCTGCCTTTGTGTACTGACGAAAAGGAATCAAGGCATTCTAACATGCATTTCACGTCTATAACTTCAGCAGCAATGAAATGTCATCTGATACTCCTCCACCATAGCTAGCAGCATTTCCCTTCTATGCATACAATGTCGAACCAGACCGACTACATTGTAGGAGGTTCGTGTGGGGAAAGTTGACTTTCGCAAATAAATTCTGAATTCCCGCTTACAACTATACGATTCAGCCAACTATAATAATGTCTGAGGATATACGCACTCTTGATCTTGATGACTTACCTCATCTTTCTCCTTTAATAGTGTGCCTCCCTTCAGTCGAGTGCTAAACCAAGAACTGCAGTTGTTCGAGTGAATTGATGCGAAATGAAGCCCATCCATAACTACTGCGACAGAGGTCTTATCTCTCACTGCTCTATGTTATACACGTATAAAATATCCATGATACCTCCACGGGGGAATTGTATAAAATACGATGTTCTGAGCTGAAGTCATCTATTCACCTTACCTTTATATACGTAGCACTACCTACTTATTTTATGACACTCTGGCAAACCTGTCAGACAAAGATCCCCTCTATTTTATGTTTATCATTATTCGAGATACTAAAATGAGACTCATAATATGTAATAACTCATTCCAGTATTTTATGTGCATATTCGTGGAGAAACATCCTTATACTTATAGTGTAGTGGTAACGAAGCAGAACCTATACACTATAAAGTCTCTGTCAATGTCTCCCGCAGTGTTTCTCCAGAACATCAATCTGGACAGATGTTATTTTGTATTGAATGAGGAGAGGTGAACGCTTACTTTGTGGCTTTGATTTTGTAGAAAAAATTACATCTCATCTTTTGTAGGTACTGCTTAATTATTTGGGTTTACGGATAAGTCGTATCTGGAGCATTCATTCGTAGAAAAGACAAAGGAGAATTCGTATTATCAATCGGAACACACAAAAAATACAAACAATTTTAATAATTTTTGTAGATTAAGTTTCATTATTAAAGTAAATTATAAGTGTCAAAACAAGAATATAATATCAGTCACAAGTAACAATTTGTCAAAATAATCGTTCATTATACGTTGTTTTATTAGAAATTCAGAATTTAAAAAAAATACACCATACACCATTATACGAATTCTCCTTCAGCTTTTCTACGAATCCTCCGGAGACGAATTCGCAGGATAATTTTTTTGTGGTGCGTATTTTCTCTCAGCATATTATTAGATTTTTAATGAAGACAGTGCATTTGCATTAGGAAGTCGCCAAGAGCGTTTTCTTGTTAATCCAACTTGATGTGGGAACAAAGTGACTTATGTAGACGTACGTGCACTTGAAGTTTTCTTTCAAAGGATTACGTACAAAAACCAAAGTTTTGCTCCTTTTAATTTCCGGCATCAGTTTAGATTTTTACGGTCTTACGCGCTTTCTAGGAAAGAGATAAGATCCCTTTCTCTTTTGTTTGACTTCAAAGTTGTTCCTGGCAGAATTAAGTTTTAAAAAATGTCGACGTGGATACTGCAACCAAAGTCTTTTAGTATTTACTCACTATGCTGCAACGCAATTGCAATTGGTGCACCTACTACATACAATCTGAAGTACGAAATAAATGCTTAATACATGACACACTGAAATGTGTACCAGTCACGGATTTAGTGGGACATAACCGAAATATTGGCTTATTCGCACTGATGGCGGTTAAGAAGGTTTTATATATGTTTATTCTTAAAACACTACGATAATGATATGCAGGTTTAATTAACGGCTTCTCATTAGAAGCACTATTAATTGAAAAATGAGCATAAATGAAAGTACACTGAAATCGTTGCATTTTATCAAAATTAATTGTTCTCGGGAAACTCCACCCTTTCTCATGAACTGTTACATTTTCATTCGCAGCTGTATTTTCTTTCCCTTTATTATGGGAAAAATTATTTTCAGATTGGAAGATTGCATCATTGAAGAAGGAAAGTGACATTCGTAAAAAGTTTGTGGTCAAAGTGACAGGAACGCACGTTCAAAGGGTCATCTATTCCTAAGGAGCATTTTTCTGTCTCAATGAATTATGAGAGGATCTTTTTTCACAAATAACCCTAAATCCCTATGGATTGATGAGAAAGGACGTAAGCAGCCTTCCTTCGATATTGTCGGTGTTTATTCTGCTGTGGTTTACGGCAGAGCGGGCACGCATCGTAATATTGGGAATCTGTACGTGCGACTTCATTTGTCATTTTTAACATTAATATCGAAAGGAAACTACGTTATAGCTACATTAAATGTATGAAATTCACTGCCGTCTCGCACAGTCCTCAGTTCTTATTAAACAATGTAGGTCTAGGAGAACAACTGCAGAGAAGTGGCACGATGTGTGACCTTTCAAATTGAGAAACCGCTAGGTTGAATGGATGGAAGTTCGTAATCTAGGTCCCTCGGATCGTAGTTACCCCTAACTAAATTACGCGTAGTAGAACTGCGGGAGTCCACATATGTAGATGTGTTTAGACTTTGACAAAAATTTTACTAAATATTTTTACGATTGGATTTGTGAATATCAAGATCGTCAATGGGAGAATTTCATATTCGAGGAAAAGCAAGTAAAGGTTTGAAGTAGGAAGTACATATAAATGTATACAGAGTTGATATGGTGTATTAAAAGTATCATGGTCTTGTCTTATGATGACCAGACCTATTTTATGGAGAATTTGATTCTACCTATACATCCCATTTATTACGAACGTATCCAAATATAGCGGGTTCAGATAGAAACTAAAGTTGACGACTGAAAGTAAGTCCAATATCTAGTCATAGATTTCAAATACAAAATTAAATTCTCTGTAATACTTATAATAGTCATTACATATTCCAAAGTGACTGTTCTACTCTATTCGACACAGTGTATATATTTAAGCATTTTACCATATAAACTGAGAAGATTTGTATTTTTTCGTAGCTAGTAAAGATAAGATTTTATTTATTCAATTGTTAACATAAATATTTGTACCTTTAAATGTAGAATACCTGGAGTCTTCCACTCGGCTGCTCAGAAAAAAATTAATATTTCTGAATAGCTTACGTAAAATCACACGAATACGGCAAAATTAATTTGCAGGGCACAAATATTGAGTTCCTGAGTACGAACTATTCAAAGTATGTGATACCATATGAGAAATAAGGGTAAAAATTTCTTCATGGGCCTTTCTTTACGAAGATTGTGCACGAATTCAATCCTACCAAAGCACTTATCTAATACCAAATTAGCTCTTGTGCGCTCAAGTACATCTGCAGAAAAGATGTTCCTGTGAAAAAGTCTTCCTCGTGATTTACGATGACGACGATGAGTTCAATGTTGGGTCATCTGCTGACTGCACTGTAGCACTTTCACGTATGCACTATGACTCTATCAGCAGAAAAACAGGTCTATTGAATGAACGTACACTATACACCATGTGCATTATATAAACATTCCCTTTCAACATTATCCCAACCAATGTGGACCAACTTTGTGCAACTTATACTCTATGGTGCTTGAGACAGCAGCTTCTGTTAGCACACTTTCTCCTGTCAATTTATTGCATAAGCATACTACTTTCACTTCACTTTCGCCCACTTCTTGAGAAAGTTATTGCCCAAACAATCGAATTATCAATCCTTATGGCTCCACTAGCACTTACTCTATTGTATATCCATAATTCTCTAGCTAGTACAGATATCTGTGCAGACCAAAGTATATTTTTGTGTCACAATTAAAACCATGACATGAAACCCTGAGTCTGTTAGGAATGGGTGAAAGCTGACTGGCAATTTAAATGTTGAAATGGTAGTACCTTGCCTCAATATGTCCTTGTGAAAATGAGATAATCTCGTTCGTTGTGTTCAGGTAGCTTGAAAGTTGTAACTGGGAGATTTAATACATTATGTGACTGTCTGTTTCTTTACTTTAGATTGGACAGGACTCTTATGGTATCAATGAAGGAACCTATAACTGCAGTACCGCTTATAGGTGGTACTGCACACAATGTTTTCTCCTTTCTTTTGAAAATTGACTTTCAACGCTTACATGGGAGCCTTTGTGTTTTTACAACCTTCTTTCAGATCGAGTGGATGGGATTGCATCAACATGACAAAAACAATTCCTTGTCAAGGATTCGTTGAAAAGCTTGAAGGTAGACTCCGGAAATCAATCTTCTACATATCACGGAAAGTGATTGCTTTGCTGGGATACGCAAGAAACGTTGAAACATCTGTTCTTGTCGTATTGCAGAATAAATGTAGCAATTCAGATGTAACTGTCGGAACAGGAAATGAAGGTGTATCTTTAATCTGTAGTAAGGCTAAAAAATCGTCCCAACACAGCTACACACTAGATGTACTATTGAAACGGGAATACGTGAAATCTTTTGTAAACATTTTGGCATTACGAGACCCATTTTCATATTTAGTTACCTTGTTGGTAGTATTAGGTATACCTAAACGTTTGTTTTTTGTCTAGAGCACAAAATGAGAATTTTTGACTCCCTATTTGGAATTGAATAAGCTGAGTGACTGAGTCAGTGCGTATTGTGTGTGGTTTCAGATTTCAATATGATTGCTGGAAGCAATAAGACTCATATTCTGAAAGCATTTCACAGAGAAAACTTCATATGAAAGGGATCCTGGTTCCTAGTATAAAATTCTCTAATTAGGTATTACACGTACTAACTACAAGATCAGATTACACAGTGAACATTGAAACCTATTCCAATTGTGGAAATCCTCCTCATTTTCCACGAAAGCGACTGAAATGAAGGAAAATGCGTGTTTCAGAACGTGCAGTTCGCATGAAAGAAGCTGTAATAACGATCTGCAATGTATTAAATATCCTAAGCTATTATGTGAATTGGAGCAATTGAAGATGAATTTCATGTTAACAGATGTAAAACTTACGAGTGTGCACAGTGAAACTGCCTCTACCGTCTGTAACTCGATTACACTCAAAGTACCTATTTGAATCCACAGAAACCATTGTAATAATAATACCAACGAGCACAAACTGAATCTAGACTGAAACGCGACAAGCAATCTTTAATGGAGCTTGTAGTCAGTTCTCTCCCTCTGCGAATTCTCCCCGATAATAAATGACTCTCCATACACATCTGCCCAATGCAGCCTCAGCAAAATCGAGCGACACACAACAGAGACATGTAGTAAAACGAAAACAATAAATCGTGTATGGTGAATGTAGAAGACCTAAATCCTAAATATAGGTACATACACTATAGTAAGAGAAAACATGTAATATGCCCTGCCCTATATAAAATATTAAAACCTCTTTGTCTTTCTTCCTCAAACTAAAAGTCAACATCGAATTTTCAAATGGCTTAAAGTCGTAAATAATTAAGAATGCATTTGTGTCAAATTTACATAAGAGGACAGCTCTTTGGTAGCGAAACTACATACGTCGGAATGTACACATCTGCAGTTGACTAATGATGTATACCTTTAGTAGTGTGTGGTGCTTCTGGGGTCTCTCTCTTACAAAAACGTATAATATATGTACATACCTTTGCACTCGGTACGATGCAAACATTCATGGATGTATGTAAGTAGTACGTGTATGTATATGTACATAATTTGGTTCTTTGTCGATGTACTTGACACACACTTAGGTTGTAGGAGTGTAGTGACCTTTATGTGTTCTGTCAGTTCCACAGTATGTATTTGTAATCTAATCCTCTTTTTAGTACAGGAGCCTTGCATGTATCTATTTCATGTTAACTGAAGTGCCTGGGAGAAAGTAAATACACGCTCAGCGCGTAAACGAATGACAGGGAACAACGCTGTCCCTTCAAACAAGAAATGTCTGACGAGAGACCACTCCAAAGGATTGGAATGAACAAGTCTCTCGAGCAAATATTTGTCAACCGAAGTTTATGGCACTGAAGAATAAGTATCAGATCGATCCGATTTACAGCATCAAGAGAGAGAGAGAGAGAGAGAGAGAGAGACATGAGAGACATGTGGTAGTCGATCTTTCTTTTATTGCGTCTCACACATCATTTCAAAGGATTCCACTTATAGCTAAGTATATGTATATCCTACTGCATACTGTTTGTCATCTCTATAAAGTTATACTGTAGCTTGTACATCGGCAGTGCCCCAGCAGCATAATTCCAAGTGCTCTGACTGAGAGGAGGATGACCGACATGGAGTGGGCGACCAAAATAGATGAGAGCCACGCTTTTGTTTCCAATGATCAAATTTTCAATCAAAAGTAAGTAGCAAGTGGGAGCACGAGTTTCCTGTGCTTGCTGACGGTGTAAAATCGTAAGTTTGTCCTCATTTTTTAGTGTCTAGATATAATTGTATTTGCCTCTCCCAAGTTTTAGAAATGGATCTTCGAAAATTCATAAATCTTCCAGTGTAAAGTTTGTCGCACTGTTATCTAGAATAAAGAAGAAATCGTGTGTTTTATTTTGTTTTATCCGTAGGTGTTCACCACAACTTTGGCATGTGGGTGGTTACTCTATTTTCTAACTTCTCTCTGTGTACATTACGCAGTGTATGTGGGTGCTTTTTTATATTTTCGCTCTGAGTAATGTTTTTCTTTAAAAAAATGTATGAGGGGAATATACTTTCTTTTTAGAATGGGATGATGTGTAATATCTTTGTGTTTCAATTCAAAGCTGTCCTCGAAAAACACTCGATTCGAGCAGATCTATATAAAAAGTATAAGTCATGCTTAGAGAGACTTCACTGTGTGACTATTCCGGTACGTCTGCTCAAGGACACATGCCAAAAGACTTAGTCAACATTCAAACTTTTGTTTAGCCTCCACCTGAGCCACACCGTGAGACTTGTCAGTTAACCAAACCACAAGTGAAAGAACAAGGTGCCTACTATAACAATGAAAAAGAAGTCTAGAAAAGACTGAAGTAATGACAGACTGGTGTCTTGCGTCTCCAGATAGTCAATAAGGCAGAACTTCTTTCACAGGAAGGACGTGAGAAATAAGATAGACAAAAGGGTTCCAACAAAGAGACGCAATGAACACGATTTGATCAATAGAGCGTGATCTTGGTGATGCTAACGCGATTTACAAATTGGAGCGAATCTAATTTTAGCTCCCTGCTCTGGAAACGACAGAGGGGCTTGAGACTGGGAGCGACATCATGACATTGCGGTACAAGTGTATACATCCCACACAGGGTGACTCAGTAGTGTTATACCTCGTACGTTTATATGTTTAAACTATATATAGTTACCCTTTTGAGCAAACCATTACAAAGTAAATGTTTTGTCCTTTTCCGGGATGGAAATAATCCCCGGTGTATGTAAAATTTAGAAAATGGTCCAATGTAAAAAATTATGGGGGGGGGGGTTGGGGGGGGGGGGTACTTTTATTCAAAGGGAAGATGTAAAAACGGGATGGGAAACCAGGCTGGTGAAAAATGTTGAACCCCGGGTTTAAATCACGGAAATATTTTTGGTATCGACAAAAATAAAAACACTGGAAAGGGGGTTGTACACGTACACGAACTTTGTTTGAGGGGATTTGAAGCAAAATGAACAAAATTTTTTTTAATATTAGTGTCCCCTCAATATGCGTTACATGAATAAAATACCAAAGCAGGCCAGAGTAACCTTATTTTTCCGATAACTAAAATCCATTTCCTCGTGACATCCTTCAACTTTAAATCTTTATTGATTTTAAACATCATTCTTGGCAAATACAATTTTTTTTACTTGCAGACATTTACGTTCGTCGTTTACATTTACAGGGGCACACTGATACCACTGATATTGATAGTGGCACACTCAAGCTGAAACTGAAAATGTACTTTTCGCTGAACAAATCTGGTGATTGAATAGGTACCCATTAACATTGTAAGCAATCATTTAAATAAATCTGACTAACTACTATACAAATTAATATTACAAAGTTACTTCTCGAAGCAGTCTTTGAAGTGTAAAAAGAAAATTTGGCAAACAATATCTATAAATAGATTGGATTTATTTATTTATTTATTTATTTAGCCACATGAGTGAACGCAGCTGTAGTTGAATGGAATCATTATTTATGACACAATGCTTCCTCAAACATCTGAATGATGGTTGGATGCATTCGTTTAGGTTTTGCACACTCTTGCCATTACTCAAGCCAAAGTAGCTAATTTACTTTCACCAAGCTGATCCACTAATCCCCGTGGTACTTTTCCCAGAGAATGGTACAGCAACCGCCTTCCCGTCCGTGCAATTTTTCATTCCGACAGACAGGGACAAGATAGAGGCAGTGCACAACAGAATAATAAAGTTAGCTTCAAGGAAAAACTGTGCTTCAAGTAAAACTGTGAGAATGTGACATGCCGTTTGAATCTCATTCACTTCAGTACAATTCTCATGAATTTCTCCAGTGGAGCCAACCAATGTCAAATTTTCACTCAACATGTCTCTTAATCTCTTCGTATCCCAATTCACAAGTTGCATAACTCCTACGAAACTTCTTTCACACAACTACAGTAAATATTAGACAACCAAAAGAATATAATACAACAAATTCCCATTTCTTAATCCAAATAGTAGTAATGCATGAGGATTTCCCAAGAATGCCAAGCTCAGGTGCATTATCTACGCGTCACAAGCTGCTGTCACACACAGATGCTCGGTTTTCAATTTAATCGGATTCGTACTATTTATTGCGCTGTTGATAATCACAGGTTGTATACATATACTGGTTAAATTCTTAACCACTCACATACATCTAGTACTAGCATCCTTTGAAGCAGCCAAAATTATGTTTATTGGTTGATACAAAATTCTTAACGGTTTTAAATCGATGAGTAGTTAATTCAACCATCTTGATAGTTGTTAATGTATACACACAGGGTGGGTAAGAAGAATTGGGGAGCAGTCTACTACAGCCGCGAGAATTTTCCTTGACTGTGACAGATCAAGATCCATAACAATTTTAAAAACAAAAATGAAAGAATATCCAAACGGACCACTAACGAATTTATACTTCGTTCTACATAAAAATCACTCATTTATTTTAGAGGTCAATGTAGCTAGAATGTACAAGATACTCGGGAGGTTGGGGAAATACTATCTATTGTTGGTGTAGAACTGAAATTGTTTCTAAAATGACGTGCTCAAACACAGTTATGTTACATGCGGCCATTTTTGTTCACCCTTTTTTCATGAATTTTATATTTTAATGCATTAATAATTAAATAAAAGTACCTCTTGTGAAAATCGAAGTCTGTGCACAGTGGCAACACTAAACCATCAAGTGAAGAAAGCAGTGGTGAATTTTTCAACGGTGAAATAAAAGTTGCGTGGTGTAAAAAGTAGATTTCCCTTCACTTGTTTTCTTTTCCACGTACGTATACTTCAACTTTTACATGAAAATATATCCCTCGTATTAGATTAAACGAAGAAGTGGTATTGAGACAAAGAAGAAAACACTAGGATTTCTATGTGACGGTGAAAGTAGAACAAATATTCCCTCGGTGAAATTAAGATGAAACGACGGCAATAAATATAGTGAAATATGTCACTAAGGACTAATATAACATAAAGCAATGAACTGTTATTTAATTTTGACTCCTTGCAATTTTGAGGAATTCAGAACGTGCTCTAAATATTTATAGCGGCATCACTTAGCGCAAATGGAAAAAAAATATTAGCAATTTTTCTACCTGAAGAAGATAAGTATAACTTTACTACTTGTGAATAATTGAACCCTAACACCTAAATAATGTGTTGGAGTTTATTTTCAGAAATCTCTTGAGCTATTCTTTAAGCAAATCCGATTTCTTCTTCAAGGTTCCTGTCAGCTTATGCTGCCGAAGATTTGTCAATTTATGGTAACAACGAGACCATAAATCTATGCTCTATCCTGCTAAACCGGAAATTTCCTCAATCTTATCTGTAACTTATCTCTCTTATCTACAACCGAAAAACTCAGTTTTTTATTTAAGAATAAATTGTAACATGTCCTTGTGCCTCCCGTTATCGGTTTGCTTCCAAATACAAGTTTTGCATTTCAGGCAGCCATCATTTAATTTATCTCATAACCCCCAAAATCAACCGAACAGCACTACTACCCACATTTCACATAATTTCACATTTGTGTTATCGACCTGCCTTCTCCTGCCGGATGAAAACCTCAAAATGTATGCAAGGTGAATACTCTATAAAATGTGCACTACAGTACATCTACATGGATAAAACAATAAGTAGCCCACATGATACAATGCGCCTCAGAGACGCACAGATCTTGTAAGATTATTTCGGTTTCTACCTACAGATTGAAGGTTGCATACTTCCAGTCTACTTAATAAGTGAACCACGTCTGTAACTTTGCGGTTTCTGCATTGTTTACTACCATCATTCTCACTATTTACTATATAGTCTTACTTAACTCTCGCGCTGTTTGATGTGCTCAGTCTCAAATTCTCAAGTAAGTGATTATATTCTGCACAAGAACACAACAAGACGGCACGTCGTCATTCCTTCTTTGTACAACAAGAGCTCACATTACTATTTTATGCATAAATAACCATAAGTACAGTCATTGACTTAATGCTGATATGCAGGTTGCAAGACGGATAACATGGGTACGGTTTAAGTAGGACTACTAAAACAGAAGAAAATGCAGAGTTGAGAGTGTAATATGTAAATGAGAAATGAATATATGTAAGGAAAGGAAGAGAAGTCAATTCGAATTTTCTTAGTTCTTCTCTGCTCGCAACCAACTCACGTTCAGGTTCGCAGAGCAACAGAGACAGAGAAAGAGAGGAGGGACGGGGAGATCAAGATTGCATCTAATGGAAGGTGATGGTAGTGGAAAGTAGAGTCTGGAAAGTATTGTGATTGTAATGCTAACTAACTGAGGAAGTTCTACCGATAGTCGAGTGGTTGATCGAGAGTTACGTTACAACTCAAGTTGAATTAAACTCATGAATGCGAGTAGAAACTCAATAGTTCCAGTACACGTGGTGGGCTTCGCTTTTTGTCATGTTGATAGTGCAAGAGATCGACGATGTGGGAATTCCTAATCAATTTTGCGTCATGTCCTTCTCATTACGCTTCGATAGCTTCCGGTTCACTCGCACTCTGCTATGTAAGTATATAGACTGCAGACTGTGCTGAGATCAGAGGTTTAGGAAAAATATACTTTGATCTAAAAAATACTATCTCTTTTCTTCTATACAAACATAAATTTTGTGGCAGAATTTCTGTTAATATTGAGTTTGGTTAAGATTATTACTTATGGAGGATTATATTCAGCAGAACAGAAACTATTTAAATTGGTTGTTCAACCGAAACATTGAAGAAATTAGTTAGTAAAGCTGAAATCCTTGATAGAGTTTGGTAATGGGATGATAATTTTAAATGTTTATACTGTAGAGGAGCGAAAATAATGAAATGTTTCATACTTTCGTCTGAATGGGTGCGAAATTTGAACTCTGTCTAGCGAGACAAGAGCTATCTACTCGAGTACACATTGAGAAAGCTTAATGCTCCCTTTAGTATTAAAGAATAGACATAATGAAGTAGTTGGAATTACCTACTTTGTAGGAGTTTAATGAAAAAACTTTATTCTCTCTCATTTATTATAAATAGGAAATGTGGGTGTTTTGTGCAATCATACTTATGTCGGTGTGCATATGAGTGAAAAGAGATTTGAAGGTGAAAGCAAACTTTTTCCATACATTCATGCAATTTGCTGGCGTCGGAACTGTTTGGTTGGGCACGCTTGGATTATTTGTCATATTTTAATTCGGTCGTTTTACTCTTATGAAAATGTCTTATGAAAATCTTTACATTGGTTTGAAGCTGAGAGAAACTAATTATTCTACTGTGTTTCTAGCCATTTCTAAAGAAGTCACATAAATAATCCTTTAGAAATTACTGCATTATGTAATACAAAAAGTAAGACTTTTCCTTGCATATTATTCTTTCTTCGACTTTGGGATTTCCCTTTTAGTAAGGTACTTTTACTGTGTGCAATTAACTTTTTACAATCAAGGCTAGTAAAATTTCGGTATGCAATCATTTAGGCCTTTCCAGTCTACGCATCTCCAAGTTTGCCAACAATAATAAGAGAAACGGAGAGTGCCTCAAAGGAGTCCCAATTTTCGTGCTACATTGAATTCGAAATAATTAAATAATTGTTATTGCTGCACATAAAAGTTGGCAATCGTTACGGTGTTGCCGTTGCCCTTATTGTATGTACTGCACCATATTGCAGATTTTCTCTTTTGGCAAGGCTGTTGTTGTATTCCATTCTCAATGGTAAGTATGTGTATGTAACATATTATAAAGTCGGGTAAAGAAAGTTGGTTTTCTTACTTTTTACTTTTTTTAAATACTTTTCATACACAGAGTACATTCTTTCACTCCATTTGCGTTATATATCCGGTCTGCGTAGAATGACTGCATCTTGTATGGTATTTTCAGAATGCTTCGATGTAACTTCGCCTATTGCTTAGGATTCATTTAATTCATAAATTTAAATGAGTACGTACATTTTTTATGCATAAAATAACTCGTTAAAACTAAATGGTCGTTTTTTGCGGATGAAGATGTAAGCATCTTCCGATAATGTATATGCATTTACATATGCGTAATAATAAACTGCACTGAATTTCCACCAACATATTTTATTGTGTAAGAACCATACCGGTAATTGGTACATAAAGTAAAATTTGCAGCGCACAAGAATGAAAGCAGAGCACACAGCACACATAAAACAATGAATAGTTTTTCCTGTCAGAGGTGCAATTATGTCGTCAGTCGATAGTGCGCAGTGGGTCAGTTGGCACTGTGTTCGGACTACTGCAAGTCCCTCCTCTCACCAAATGTAGACCAAATTAATAATTACTTGCTTTTACACATCCTTTAAAACTTAAAACAATGCACGCTGTACAATTTTATGAATTAATGTAACATTTAATCTTGGATGTAAAAGTGTTAAACTCGTCCAGGAATAAAGAGTGCGAGTTAATTGATGATGAGGAAGGACTACTCTCTTTACTTAAATTTAACCTTAAGTTTAATTTGTAACTTTCAAGGGGATCTCTTCAACCGACTATCTAGAAAAGCAGGAACGGGGATTATTACTTATATGACCACCACACATTTTGCTGCTACAAAATTGCTGACCACAAAGAAATTAAAGCGTTAGAATTACTTTTAAAGAAGCAACAATTACAATAGCAGGATGTATAATAACATTATATTCTTCAGGTACACCAATTTAACGCTTTTGTTTCCTAAATACAGCTACTTACATCATAAATATAATTGCATAGGTACATTTCATGTACTTTCCGTATTGTATGTAGTAGCTAGTAAGTAAATATTTGTGCAGCCACAAATTCCACAAAGATAAACGTCCTTTCTTTGATGGAGTTGAGAAAGAACACGCGCCACTGCATTATGGGCTGGAGAAACTTGGTGTAAGTAGTCTGCCTTTGCTTGATCAGTCGTATTCAGAGCCAATAGTGGTGCTCATGTCGTTCTCCAGAATAAGAGTTTGATGGTACCACTTATTAGTGTCGAGAACAACTGTAATTTTTAAGACAGAAAACAAAATCAGTTCACTTAAGCACAAACTTAATATGTCAAATTTCAATGACATACTTTAATGAGTACAGATAGGATTTGTATGAAAAATGGAAATTTTGTTTGGTTAAGAGTACAAGTAACATGTTTCAGACCCAAGAGTGCCATTGTTACACATTTTGAAACATCATATACAGAGCATATTCTGCGCTTCTTTCAGGACTACACATATAGGGGATTTTAGCTCCTTTTGCGTTTTTAAATATTTTTTGGGTACAGATTTGTGAGATTTTAAGATTTACAATGTGGTTTTCTTTGCTGACTGCATATACTTGTAATTTTTCGATCTAATTTATGTATCATATAAAAATTAGACTTTATAAGAGAGTACATAAATATCTGGTTTCCATAATGAATCCTTTCTAGCACCCTTTTGGGTATACCCTACTACGTTTTGTTAAACAATTTACAAGATATTGCGAGGATGAATAATGTTCGCACTGCCTCATCCTAATGAAATGTCGGGTGAAAAATCGCTATAATTGATTTATGGTGGAGTATTTAGTTTCACATTTTTCGTTGCTTCTATCTGTAGAAGCAATACTTATATAAATATACTCGTATGTAAGTAGAAACCTACAAAGCAGAATCCCCCGTGGATTTAAGTAGAAATGATGTTTTAATGTTGTTCTTAGTGCAATAGGCAGAGTGTATATTACACGCGACCCAATTCATGCATGTTCACTCACCGTGCAGAAGGAATTTCTACAAAAACCATTCTTCAAGATTTGGCAGAAAAAAGTCTTTGTCTGATGAAACGAGCATATCATAATTAACCACACAAAACATTAATTAAGTGCTGCAGCAGCATCACAAGGTAATTTTTCAATCTTCCTCGAAGTCATTTAATCATTCAAGTAGAGACACAAAGCCTGGTGGTAGCTACCTACACACTACTTCAAATGTCGGCTAGCCACAAACTAGCTGAAATTAAATTCCTGTGCTCCTAAGGGCTTTTCAAATATTAACACATTTACTTTTATTGTTGCTTGTGTTTTGTTCTTGTGCTTCGCGTGCACAATGTAGGTGCCTATTTGTATAATATGCTGTGTGCGCTCCATACAAATTTATATCTTGAAAACTGAAACGATATCAGGTGGTCTAATTAGAAAATTAATAAAGTCTTGCCAATATTTGTAGCATGTTTCAAAAAACTCATAAAAGATTGATGTTATTCTGTAGTACATACAAAGACTGCTAATTAATTGGAAATCTGAGAAAAAGGCTTTGTGAGGTTGCGTGCAATAAACAGTAAAAGGAAATTGGATCATGAAAAAGGATGCTTCATCGTTAGTCTAAAAGCTAATATTGTCTCACAGTATTTGTCTATATCTGTATATATTATGTATTATTTACACAATACAATTTGAACACAATTTAGTATTTGTTTGCGCCGTTCAAATAAAAATGTCAAATTTAATATATATTAAAATGACATACCGATACGAAAATAAACCAAAGGTTTCTTTCCTCCATTGAATTTGAGGGAATGGAAATGGAACGTAGACAGTTTTACTTTCAATTCTTTGTGGTTATATATGTAGTCACATATAATAAACAATTAAAAACGAAAACCAATGTCGACTTAATGGAATTCTGAAATAAGCAGTGCTGCAAATACGAGTACACATTGTGCCAAAATAGAAATTGGAAAAAAACAGACGGCCTGTAATTAAATTCTCACAATTACTCGGAGATCCGATTACACCAAGGATCAGACGCTTCCCTCCAACTCCAACATGCAATTACAAGCAAAACCAGGGTTTCGGGTGGTCAGCAAAAGGCCCTTGTAATATCCTTTGAAGAATCTGATATCAATACTAGATTTTGGGTGTGATATCACATTGGCATATGAATTGATAACATTATTCGCATAATTTCTCCCACTGCACTGTGATGGGCTTTATGAAACCCGATGGAAATCATACATTGTACTGATCGAATACACAGAGTGAAAGAACTTAACCGACTAGTATTTCACCTAGAATGCAAGTGGAGTTTACCCGGGGAATTACTTTTACCTCTAACAGTTAAAATAGTTAAAATAATTTATATTAATATTAAAACATAAATTGACAAATCCATAAGGTAATTAGAAAATATCAATTTATATAAATTTTTGTAGTATGTAAATTGTTCACTCCTCATTTTCTCTACTAGTAAATTTGATGTGGTGAAAACATTCTGACTGCATTTTGTAAGGAGTAACACAGCACATAATTTTTGTTAAGTGAAGGTTTACAAGCTTGTTACTGCATTCAAAGAAAATAATTCAGGAGGAGTTAAGGATTTTATAGGATAAATCCATTCTGTGAAATCTTTGCCCATACTATCTGTAAAAGTTGTTTCGTTGTTGTAATGCACCTCGATCCAAGCTCGAAACCACATTCCACATCCACTTTTACAACAAAAACCAATACTATTATATGGGTTTGCTGGATGTGGTCTCGTCTAGACAGACAGATTAGACCGAAAAGATAATAATACTACATAGAATAAAGTAGAAGCGTAGTGTTGGAAGGCAACAACAGAAGAAATAATAGTGTAATTGAAGTCAGAGTTTCCCGGTCATGCTACAGTTATCATTATCGTAGCACAAGTTACGTAATCCGGTACAGTTGGTAAATTGCAGTAATTGTAAGTTCCCTCAAATACTATAAGACCATAAGATGTATGGCCGTATTATCTGATCTATAATTGCAAGGTTATACGTCAGAGCAAATAAAAGTTCATCTGAAATGGAGAAATCCCCCATCAAAATGTAAGTACCATCTCAACTCTCTGTTCGCTACATTCGACTCGACATATTTCTTCTTCTCGTGCCAAAGAGCGAGGGCAGAAAGGGAAAAGAGATCAAACTGGAGATCAAGAGATGAGAAGAGAACGGAGCTGAACCGTTCAACCAACTACGGTCTGCAAGAAGAATTGACTTAAAGAACAGATCCTATGATAAAGGATGTGAATTGAAGAAGTACTGGTGCACAAATGTTACATTATTGGCTTCAACTTTTTTCACGCCCCACTTTTATTAACATTCTGGATGTCTCACCTCTAGCAATTAAGTCTCCTCGATTGTCATCACTGATTCGCTAGTTTTACCCCATTTCATGAGAGAATCTGTTTAACGTGAGATGACTGGATTTCTATATACATACATAGAACAGTTTCTCATGTGAAATTCCTGCGTTTTTGAAATTTCCCAATTTCCCATATGTACTTAATTGGTTGAAACACATGGAAACCTTTTTATAGTGGAAATAATTAGTGTGTAGAGCTATAGAAAAGCCTATGCGAAGAAATAGATCTTGGTAACAGAAAGCAGTACATACTATATGTAGTAAACCCTTGGTGCGATATTTTGACACTGAATGTAGGTAGATTTTTATGCGGGTTCCTGCGAAGTCAAAATATCGTCGCTTATCTATTCTTGTAGAAAAACTTCTCATCTTTCATTTGGTGTGCAAAACATGGTTCAGAAAGGGTGGTTAAAGAAATAAGGTACCGGTACTATGATAATAGACTGGATGTAAATTGCTGTATCTCGTGAAGTTTACGGGATATATGTCCGAAAAATTGTATGGGTATGAACAAACCT
>JABASC010002131.1:0-19007 GCA_019776185.1 Plutomurus gul | reverse complement strand
TACATTTACTATAAGGGACAGAAACTATATTACAACACAACATTCAGCTTTTACTTACACATTCTTCATGTGTAGACAAAACCAGGCTAGACCAGTCAGTCGGCTGCGACTCATACATTTACCTCACATACTGACTTCTATATCCACACAGAATGTAGAAATATTAGCCAGTATGATGCTTCCTACCTGTCCGTCTGTATAAGAGTGCAGTGCACACACTACACAAACACACAGGTATCGGTATTTCAGTTATCTGCCTTGTAGCCTACGTATAGAAAAGCAATGTGCTTTGACTGGTTTCTTTACTTGCTCTTTGAGTTAAAAAAATATTTTATTATCATCATGAGGAATTTTGTCATGTGATGTGAATAGGAACGAAACCTTCTTCGTGTATCTTTTCTGGACTGACTATGCATTTTACTATACGTTTATCTCAAGTTCAGTAAATCTCTAGTACCAACGAAACACAGATTTTAACTCAACTGGAATGAAGTGAGAAGAACATGAGTACTAACTATGGCTTGAATCGAACACTTTAATAAGAGAATTGTACCCACTACTGCTACAGCACATATGCAACGTTATGCATGCGTTTTAAGTCAACGTTGAAATAATTTGTACTAGAAACCACATGCACAGTCGTTTAATCATTAAGTGAACTTTAACAAAAATTCGGCCTAGTATTAGGAAGAAGCATTCCCGTTTCACGTGGTAGCATGTGAAGACTTTCGTGAAGACGTTTTAAGTCCTCGAAAATTATAATTAATATTTAATTAAACTTTAATTGCTTTGCTTGCAGTAACCAAATTCTATCAATTTTGACTACGAATATCAAAACCATCTACTAATTTAATAGAATTCATCTAAGAAAGAAAGTATTAAATTTTGGGACCAGTTTAAAGAGTATCGGTCTACTACTTAGATAGACTAGACAGATGGGCAACATTCCTCTGGTCAATATACGGTCTGCCGATCCCACAGTCTACATACATCACAGGCCAAAATGTAATTAAAATGTTAAGGCACTTTCAATATATACAAGAATGGTGAAAGACAGAAGGACTGAATGGGAATTTGCTCAATTAGTGTGTCATGTACAAAGACTAAGACTGCAAACATGCCATTCTACGTTTTATTTTCGCTATTATTATTATGAAGATATAACGCGTGCATCCAATGAGATTCCAATTTACATACTTTACCCACACACTCAATTCTCAGTAGTCCAAATATTATATCACAAAAAATTGACACGCAACGGTATATGAACAATGGACACTTGCAACTTGTTGTAAACAGTAGTCAGTAATCCCTTTTGTGAATGAATCCCTGAATCTTCAAACAGCCTTGCCTTTCACAAAATACCAAATGTTAATGGCATATGCATTCGAATCGACAATGTCTTCGTAAAATATGAAATATCTGCAGTTAATTGCAAGTAATCTCTTCAAGTCTACAACTGTTAACCCATAATTGATTGTAGTTTTCGCATACACGTTAGCGTAAACGAATCCAAAGAACCACACTAGTAAATTAATGTATAAAATTATTATCGGCTTTCAGTACTTCAGCTCAGATTTATGTTAATCCTAATTCATGTTAAGATTTTTGAACCTGATGATAAATAATAACGGTTTTTACACTATCGTATCGCGTAAAATAAATACAAGGTTTATCAACGAATCTCGTTGTGAGAGACCGTAAGACCTTAATTCCAGTGTTTACTAGCAAGTAGCAAAATCATAGGTAATTGAAACGTAAGTCAGCTAATTGCAACTGTTTGTGGGTCTGGGTCTAGCCCACTCTTAATTCCATCCCAAAGTTACCCGATCATTGTTGTACGTATGCAAGTCTATAAATGATTTATGTGTAGTTCAAGGGCAACCTGCCCGCTGCCCTCTCTATCTAATCTGTTGCCTATGAGAAAACAACTTTCGCAATGAAATTTAGGAATTTATAGGAAAGCGCTTACAATTAACAAGTACCAACCACAATACTAATGAAATGTACATTAAAAAATGCAGCTGTATTAAATTTGGTAGTAGTAATAAATAAATCATGGATTCATGGCAGTCGACATAAGAATGATCCTGCTTTTACATTTGCAATTGATGCAACTTCGGCAAATCCATGAAAAAGTACTCTAAAGTACAAGTGAATGTTGTTTGAATTTTTACGCTTAAAACGAAATATAAGAAATAAAATTAAATATGTGCAATAAAAGAAACAATTCATTTTAGCAATATTTGCGTCGAAATACGTGTGAGGGTGGGTGAGACCAGATCATATAATTGTGTTTTTCGGCTTTTAACTTCAAGATATATAATTCGCTAACATTTACCAATTTGTAGAAGGTGTTTAAAATTAGAATCCCATTTTTCTAAAACATTTGTGCCCCATAAACATGAGATTTTTCGCCCACAGTAAAGAGATGAAATTTGGGTTTTAGGTTTGCATTTGCATCACTAATAAAATTAAGATTAATGATTAATAATCAAAATAATCATTTATACTAAACCAGCACAACCAACACCCACTGGAAATAGTAATCTTTCCTGTAATTTTCTTACAAGAAAATCAACATTAGTGACCCAATGACGTACAAAAGTCAACACCTAATGAACGGTGTTACACTATCAGTACATGGCATCTCCCTTCACCGGTATGCTTTCGTGTAAATGGTCACGCAATTCACGCAAATAAATCTCACATTAAACTACGGTACTCCTAAAAGCTTGCTGCGTATAATATAGTCTTCGTCGTTTATAGTTTACGTTATTTTAAAACTATATTAGTGTCTTTTACTGTGGATTTTATTACATGAAGTCAATGAAATCATCATGAAGGCAGTAAGGCAGTTTATGAAAAGTAAACACTTTTAATTCTAGTAGCTTAAACTTATTATATATATAGCCCGTTGCAAATGTTTGTCTATTTGTAGATAATTTTCTAGCTGTCNGTGATGTGACACATATACGACATGAATTTCTATCACATTCGATGTATTTCTATATGAGTTAAGTTCAATTGTGGCAGTCACAACGTTGGCCTACACAACTTATGAATCACAATAATATTATCTGGAAATACTTGCACAGATTTTCACGACACCCTTTATACGTAAAATTGAAACGAAATATGAAATTTAGCAATTTATGGCACAATGCAAAACACATTTTGAAAGGATGGCTGGTAAATTTAGTTGTAATGTTCGAAAACCAATGGTGAAAAAAAGATTAATCCATTGCTTATGAATGGCGCATAAAATTCGCAATTTTATACGTTGTGAAATGTTTTAAAGTTAAACAACTGCCTTACCACCTTTTCAGAAATAATGTTACGTTCACTTTATGGATACTTCATACTTATGTAAAATTCATAAAGTTAATTTCAACATCTTTTCTCTTATACCAATTATTAAACCTCAGCATATGGTCAATGGTGAGGTGTCCACATAATATTATAGTCCAACGAGGTGCATGATAAAATATACTCTACTCTATGAGATGAAAATCGACTTTTTTCCTATACATTTTTAAGCGTCACAAAAGGCAAAGACGAAATTCAGATTGATTTACAGTTTTCAGTGACAGAATTCTTAAAGTGTAAAGTGACTCTATGAATAATATTTAAAAGCGGAATTAAAACTTACAGTACTGTATTCCCGTCAAAATCCGTCCGGGTTATGCTACTTTAGTAGCTCCAGTTTATGTGACTTTCGTCCTTTGCACCGACCGACCTTAAAATATATAAATCACGTACATAATAATTGGTCAAATTATATTAAAATATTAAGAATGAACGCAAACACTCGCTCGGGGGATCTTTTACGAATGTGACTTTCAAAAAAGGGAGAATTAGCAAACTATTTAGTTAGAACATATTTTTATGTTTAATTCACAAAATAGTACACAATTTAACGACTGTGTTCGGTAAAATGCATATGTAGCAAATCCTGTTGATAAAAGTTAATACGCGGTCACCACCATAAAACATACGGAAACTATTTTAAAAAGTTATAAATCGTAATTGTAGACAAAATTTACTATAATATTGTATAACAACTGGCACACTCACACGTCCACGAAATATTATGAATTTAGACTGTAAGTTAACTGAAAAACATAATTTATGCGCACAGCAGACTAAATATTCGTATTATAATTTTGTGCTATGTGGCGAATAAAGCTGAATTGCATACCTCCAAAGTAAAGGTCAAACCAGGGCAACGTCTTCAGAGCAACTGAGATGCTCAAGTTGGAAAACACAGTATACAAGATCCTCTGCCTATTCTCTGCGAACAGCAGACGATGAAAATAATAAAGATGTGCTATCACTGTATCCCAATCATTTTTATCTTATTCTGCTAATACGAAATAACATAGTCAGATGACACCACTAGACTGCGACCCGGTTAAAAGTCAAACGAAAGTACAACGCAGAACGAAACGAGCACACATTTCGCAAATCTGAAGAGTTGTAAGTTGTATGGATCTAAAGTCTGCACCGTGACGCAGCCCTGTAAACAATTTAGTTTCGTTGTGGCGCGTAATGCCGGAAAGGAAAATCTAACGAAACACGAAAAATTTCTCCTTTTCTTTGGCCACATTTAGGGGATTCTCTCAAGCATAAAGGTATAACAATAACAATATAAGGCTCTCAAGGTATTATTCAATAGAACAATAATTTGAGTAGTTATTTACAATTACAGTTGCATTTGAAAAACATTTTTGTTGCTTCTTTAGAGGTCTTTGGATTTAGTCATTAGTACAAATTGAAAACTACTCGACAAGCTCGGATTTAAACCACACTTTTCAGTAGTGAGTCATTTCGGTTTATTTTAATTGTAATTTGTTATACCCATTGTATACTACATACATACAGAATTAACATTATTCTCAGCTGATATTCACCCAGATGTAGGTATAATGATTATGAAAATGCATTTCCGTTTTTTATGTTTGAATATTAATCCAAATAATTATGTTCCATTTGCGACAAAAATGGAATGGCGGGCCAAAAGGGCCCGTCAAAAATACTAGCCAGTCTAACCTTTTGACTACGTCTGGCTTTAAATGGACTTCTAGTCAAAACGGCCTGGCAAAAACGATAAAAAATACAATTTATTACGAACCGTTTACGGAATTTATTATAAATTTATTCAATATATATTACAATTTTCGTAGGAAGAAATTATTGCTGAGTCTTAAAATATATTTTTTAATGAAACTAGGGTTATTTCTCAATCATGGAGTCCGAGGAGTATGGATTTCACGACATTCTACTAGCAGCCGAGCAGCTGACTTCAGAAATTGAATCCACCAATGAGTTGCCAAAAGTTCAGAGGAATTTCAGACAAGTTTTGGATGCTGCTCAGACTTTACATAATCGGACTGTGAAAGATGGCGTTCAGACCGATGCAGATATTAAAGCGTATGAAATTAAATATATTTGTCCCTTTTTATAGTACAATAACATTACTTCGCACAATTGTGGCTATGCACTTTAAAAGTATTCAAGCTAATTCTTTTCTACTCGTAGAACCATATTTCTTGGTACAAAAGGCGTGGATGTAACCAAAATGCAGCAAAGGCTCGAACCTTTTACCCTAAAAACGTCGACTGGCACAGAAAGTTCAGAGTCCGTTCCTGAAACAGACGTTGATGGATTTTTGAAAAGTGAACGCATGAGTGCCATGTGTAGTTTGATTGATTCCTGCAATATCAATGCACGTTCTTTACCTTTTAAAAAATACAAAAATAAATTCAATGTGTAGCCTGTTGGACTGTCCTGTCACCTCTAATGTTTTAATACGATTTTGTTTTTGCGATGGACAGTTAGTAGAAGATGTTGAAGAAAAGATTTGGCAAGATTTAGAAGACGATTGGAAAGTTCAGAAGCGAGAAATAATGGCATTGGTCAGCACTGATGTGACAGGATTACGATTTGAAGTTTGTTAATTTACCTAAAATCTATCTAATTATTATTAATAAACAGTGCATGTTTAAAAAATTAAAATTAAAATTGCAAATGTAACCGTTAGATTAAATGGTTGCCTTCATGTAACTACTTCTGTGCGTGCGCATTGCACAAATAATACACTTATCTTAAAAGCAAAATGAAAATATGTTCGTATGAAATTCTAGGAAATTTTGTTTTTGCCAATCAACAAATTATATAAAATTGTACACTCCACCTACATACACAAATGTAGCCACAAATCCATTACCGCAGTTTGTCACAGAATGTAATGCTCTTCAGCTTGATTAGGTTGTAGTCGTAGAGATGACAGTTGGACGCAGACACAAATATGAAACAATTTTCGTTTTTTTGTAATGTTAGAAGGCAAGTGCGGATCCTAAATCTAGTGGTCCAGCCTTTGCTAATCCTTCTGAAGCAACGTGTATCGGAGAAATAAATCAGTATAATCAAGCAATGCTGAAGAACCTTCCCAAACCAAACCTCTTTGATCGATTCGAAATCGCTGCACAAAATTTAGACGATTTGGTAACATTATTTAACTATAAAGCCTTGGAAAATGTTGTATTGTTTCTTACACCATACATCATTGAAATCTGAACGCTCATTTTATTTTTTCTAGAATTTAAAGGAACTTTGGGCCAGCGTTGTTGCAATGACGTCTGGACTTCCTCACGACGCTGGAAGTTCATTAGTGGAACGTAGAGGCAGCTCATCTTTTCAAAGAATACTTATCACAAGGGCCAAGAAATATTTAGAAAAAACTTTTTACGCAAAGCTTCAAAATGATGTGTGGGCAAATTTGGGAGCCGTTCGATTGGGTCAGTACTTCACCCTTTTGTACAATTGAATGCCCCCAGAAAAATTTACAAGTTGTGAACACATTAAATACCCAACTTTATGTAGGAGGGGAACCGTCTGTCATTCCACTTATTCAAGGCTACCTAGTGGTGCGAGGAGTTGAAATGGTACCGGGAGTGGAAATAGGAGCAGGGGAAGCGGGTGCCTTGTGGGCCATTGTTTATTTTTGTCTCCGAAGCGGTAAAACGAAGGAAGCAGCCACCTATATGCGTGATACCATAGGAAATGTCGAAATGGCCACCATTTTGGATGAATATGATGCAACCGGATTTTTGGGATTGTCAATAAGTTCTGAAACCAAAATCCGTTTGGAATACCGTCGTGTTCACAAAAATAGCTCTAGAGATATTTTCAAACTGTAAATTTTATTAAAACATTTCTACAAAAGGTGTGGATTCAGTATTTACCCAGGTTTTCGTTTTGAGCTCTTATGTATGTGTTTTATAGGGCCGTCTATTGCATTTTGGGAGCCTGTGATGTAGCGGAGGATCATCATGAAGTTGCTGTCCGACTGGATGATTATCTATGGCTGAAATTGTCTCAAGTGAGGGATAATTCCGATAACCATTACTCGTCTGATTTTCTGACATATCCTGCCTTACAAACTCTAATCCTTGAAAAATATGGTACAAATTTGTATTACACAAAAGTTCAACTTCAAATGTCTTCTCTTTTACACTGACTACATAATGTGTACGATATTCTATTGCCAAGTTTCATAAATAAATGTATTCACAGGGGAGACATATTTTGATGCTTTCCAACAGCCTTATGTGTATTTTGAAGCCTTAATACTAACTGGACAGTTAGAAGCCGCAATCGAATTCCTGTCAAGAATCAGTAGTTTGCGAAGTCACGCTGTGCATATTGCAATTGTCCTTCATGAGAATTCGATTCTACTTACATCAAATCCAAAAGAGCCTACTCGTAAGTTTGACATTTTGAAAGTGATATTTTGCCGATAAAAAATTAGACATGTTTATTTTTTTTATTTAAGTGACAAAGCGGGAATCCGATCCTCCAGGCCTTCGCCGTCTTAATTTTTGCCATTTGATGTTATGCTATGCAAAAACTCTTCAAGCAACGCATATGAGAGATGCAATTAATTACTTGTATTTCCTAAGGTATAAAATAAAGATTTTGATTAGGCATTCTATCAGCAAAATATATTTGTATTTGAAGTATATTCAGATTTTTACAAGAGTATTTTCTTTGTGTTAGGTCTATGACTGATGAAGACGGCGCTGATCTTTTCTCAGTGTGTGTCAGTGAAATAGTTACTGATGCTAGAGATTACTCACTCTTTGGATGCCTGAATGAAGATGGATGTCGTACTCCCGGTCTCCTTGAAACTATGGGAATAAATGTTCTTCCAATTGTAAGTTACAGAATGAATAGTCAAATGTAATTAGGATTATTAGTATACCTATAAATGTCATGTCTAAACTTTCAAGCATGCGTTCTTGTTCCTTGCAACTTCCTTACGAGTTTTATTCAACAAATAATTGTACTCAACTTTAGGATTTGTTGTTAAATATGTTTGGTATAGTAATGCTAATTTTGGTTATTTTTCACAGATATTATTTTGCGCAACTGAGTCGGAAACTCGGGGAATGTTTGAGGATACCGTCATTTTGTTTGATTTGGCAAATAAGCATGAAAAAGCATTACAAGTGTTGAACAGAGTCTTATCGCAGGTAAATGGCGTGATTCAGAGCCATATGCAATAACTATAATTAATAGCAAACTGTTATGTAATTTACTATAAAAAAATGATTAAATGGTAAATACGTTGATTTATCAGGTTATAACACTGTTACCTCAGCCGGATTCATATAGATCACGAATTCAGAATATTGCCATTAATCTTGCTGAAAGATATCAAAAGCAACCTCCAACATTGCTTAACAGAAACGTCTCCTCTACGTTCTACTTGCTCATAGATTGCATGACATTTTTTGACGAATATTATGGAAAACGATACGACAACGCTCTTGTGGTATGTATTTTTAAGCATTGTATATATATGCTTAGTTAATTGGTTTTAATATAAATCATAGCTGAAATTGTAATGTTTAAATTGAATGTGATTGTACCTATAGTTAGTGTGAACTAATGAATCTCGGAATGAATTTTATGATGTAATGCTTATGGTGTAGGTTATCGACCGACTTGGCATAGTTCCGCTTAGAAGTGATGATGTTGAACGAAGTGTAGATGCCTTTCATAGTTTTGCCGAGGAAGTTCGTGTCAATGTTCCGGATTTGATTTTGGCTACAATGGAAGCACTCCTTAAAAAATATAGCAAGCTTAAATCAGAACGAAAAGCCAATACCTTGACATCAGATGGTGGAAACAATACCCACGTAATTCGAGCTACGAATATTAATATATTTTTCAATAAAAAACTTTCCATGCTTTCTCTTATCTATTATTTTCGTTTTTGCCATATTTCAGGAATTTTTATCCGATGTGCGCGGCAAGGCGAAAGCATTAGTAACATATTGCGGGATGATACCCTACTTTATGACTGGAGATGTATATACAAAAGTTATGCAGATTGAAGTTCAAATGTCCTAATGAATTTTTCCCCTTTTGTCAATAACTCTGAGAGTGAAACAAGTGTGAGTGTGTGGTAAAAACATTGATTAGCTGTATAAGACCACAACTCATAGGATAACCAATTGAGTGCCCTGTAGTTTTTTTGTGTAATTTTTTAAAAACTTTTTGTGTTGAAAGAGAGTTGTAATAAAAAAAGGTTCTCATTCTATTTTATTATATTTTCACAATAACAAAAAAATCGAGCCATCACAATACACACGTATTAGCATACATTCTCTCTCTCATTTGTTCTTGGTTCATGTTATCCTACCAATCGATGCATAGTTCTCAGCAAACTCACGAAAGCTGCGGAAATTGTCAATTCACATGGCCAATCTACAATGTTTCTAAGTTAAATGATTTCCTCGACAATATCAACGACGTAAATCTTTCCATCAAATCGCCTGCCCTCTGAACTAATGCATCCTATATGTAGATTAAGCCGTGCGACTCAATCACATTAAGATTTTCCACGTATTTGCTACATAGTCTAATGGTTGAATAGTTAGTTAGCAATAAATGTAGAAAGCGAATACTGAAATTAATGGGATATCAATTATTCTCGTGATTTCGTGTGAGTGGAATGGAAGGTCAAACCATGAGAATGAGCATTTTTCTGTCGATAGTGCATGCATGCATTATTAGCATGGAATGTTCGTGTGTAATAGGCGGTCTGGTTAAACGGTGATCGAAAAATGTGTTTATCCAATAAAATCCACTTCCAGTTCCACTGACTTATATTCAAAGGCTTCTCTGTCCACAGCAGTTTAATGTGAAAATAAATGTGTGTTGGACAATGTACTACTTCTTGAAACTATATGCATGCAGTCAAAACATTACTCTGCCTATACAGATATCTATTATTGATTGCTTTTCATGTCTCGCTAAACGTATTATTTAACTGCCATTTTTCATTCATTTCCAGGCGCAGTGCACACGCTTTGTAGCGAAACGAAGAAACCAACAAACACCATGAATTTCCATACCATATAATATTTTGACTCTGCATTTCTTCTGCCTGCCCGCATACTTATATACTCTCAAACAAGTGTTACGACAATCGATTCGTTCGGGCTACGAGATTGTCATAAATCTAAAGGGTACTTTAACACAGTAGGCAATTTCCAAACTGCATGCCAATAGATAGGACATGAAAAATCATGCGTCCAAGTTCAAAAAATAGCAGCGATGGTTTTCCAAAGGTACATGCAACTATTAATACGAAGTTCATTTATTTTAAAGATACCGGAAGTCCTAATTTTTCCTAATTGTATTTACACTGCATGCGACCATGCCAATTTAAGTGACTGGTGCAACAATCGGTAATTCATTGTCACTTTTATTAATATTTCAGGGAATTATTAATTATAATGCACGCAAGTGCACATTGCAGATGGAGAGCCTAGACCGTGTAAAAGTATATGTATACGTTCTTTTACGCAATATCCGACTTATAAGTGTCATTGTTGATGTCAGCGAGTTATAGAACTCCTATATTTGTAGCAACAGATAAGGAATTTCTCGTATTTTCTATTATAATAACAGAAATGAAGTTCATTTTTCTTCCTTTTCGTGCAGGAAGATAGCTGCACGAGTTTCCTCTACGGGTACGCGTTGTAAATGCGAAGGGGAAATAAAAGGGAGCAGGTGAGCCGGAAATAAACGTAGGAAGGCGTTGGCAGTGGTCGAAGTCGCAGGGAGTTTCCTATTCCTACGCACACCACCTTATACTTACCGAACGAAACACCTGCCCCAAATGTACTGTAACTAATATTTAAGTAATATTATTATGTGGATTGGCTGCATCCACTACTAAAATATAATGACACAAATTATGTCAAGGATTAGTGTGTTACTTCCCTCAGTAGGGTTTGTTATATTTTTGGTCTACGGATTTTTCTCGATATCTAATAAACTGATTCGTTCATCCACTAATTTTAAACTCAATCATGGTTTCATACAGAGTGTCCTGTATGGAAATCAAAATCACACCTACGCATTTAATTTCGATTTTACATATAAAAATTACAAGGATTTATTTATTTGTTTCAAAATATAAGTTAATTAGTAATAATGCATTCGTTCTCACGATAATTAATGCCAATGTAGAAATACAGAAATTGAACCATGCATTTCAAAATTTGTACAAATTCAGTCGAAGCGTTCCCACCTCTATACTAAAAGTATACCTACGAAGCACTCATATGTAGTTCTACCCAGCGCTATTTGTAGTAAAATACTACACTGGAAAGTTCCATAGTTGCTTGTAACATCGCTTAGCCGTACATAACATGACGATATTGGAAATGAAACAATGAAGAGGAAATCGTCTCACATTACCTTCACAACCACCACTTATGTGACGGATCGTCCTCCTCAACTTAATTTAATCCTATATGTGTAATATATCCAAACTTCATTACTAAATATTTACCATGAGTAGTGTGTGTGTGTTGGATGGCAGTGCACAATAATAATGCTTCATTGTTTTCGCCATTATTGCAGGTCTTACTATACAAAATATCTCTGTGCATTTTGTTGGGTGTCGAGTTTCAAGTGTTCTATTACACTATTACGACTACGAGTACACTGGGAAAAGGTAATATGAGCAATTTTCTTAAAACAGAACACGAGGAGACAAATTGAACGGCTACAGTCGCCTATTCTTTTTGTGTGCGTCTTCGACAGGATGAGTAGGCGAGGAGAGAGGTATGTAAAAGTATCACCTTAGGATTTCAGTAGTTTAGCTAGACGGACAGGTAGTACATATTGTATGTATGTTAACACGAGGGCAGGAACGGCTGCGGCAAAAAACGCAGCTGTATGTACATATATGTATGTATGTAGTAAGAGCAGCAGCCAGTATGTAGGATAGCAAGTGCAACAGCGAGTTTCGTTATGCTGTGTTGCGTACATTCTGATGTAACAATGTGTAAAGTGTAGTGAAGTCCTGAAACCATTTGTTTATAAACGAGACCCGAGGGAAAGAGGCATTATTTGAAATGGGAGCCGTAGTTAGTTAGTAATTTGTAGACCGTAGTTTTTTAGCAGTTAGACGTAGATAGAAAAGTAAAATCTTGTTTGGGATCCATTTTCATCCAAATTTCATAATGGAATTAAATAATTTTGCATTTAGATTGTCCGGAGAGTTGAGTAGACTGTGCCGTGAATAATATTACGATTCTCCTTCCTTCTACTTTTGCAGTGTGCAATAGAGTATCCCTGTAATTTGACAGACACTGATCTCATTCTCCGGTAACAAGATTTGTAAGTGCCACACGCACGACCGGCTTGGAACTTGAAACTGGTAATTGCATAATAAAATATCTGCAGAAGAACACAGCCTAAAGTCACATTTTTGCATAAATTAATTTTGAATAAGGTTAATTTAAAGTACAATGGGGAAAATGATGTCTGCAGCAGCAAAGAAAGTTGAATCTCAAAAGGTGGAAGACGACCTTTTCAGTGCAGAAACCTTATTTACATTTTGAACCTGTGTGTCTACGTTTCTGTGTGAGTGTGAGATAAAAGTAGAATTTATTCGACATATTTGAGAGTCTGTCTGTGCTGTACTCTAGTCCTGTCGTGTGAGAGTTGAAAAGAAAAACCGTTCCACATTTCATTCGAACAGATTGCATTGTGACTTTTGCCTTCACAGAGCCATAGCACCAGCAGCCAGCAGATTATAGGGGTACAAATGTAGCCAGCTTATTTTCAACCTTGTGCAGGATATACTATTTATTAGTCTACTACTGTCAATATTTTAAGTATAGTTTAAAAGAGCCTACGAATACCTCAACCACCGCCGCTGGAGAAAATATTTCCAGAATCCCAGATATTTTTCTTTCTACGAGCCGAGCTTGGAAAATAGTGAACTTCTGAACACACCAAGAACGAGGAAAGGTGCTGGTGTACATTAAAAATTAAATCTTTAAGCAGATTGCAAAATTAATCCTCTTCCGTTGGAAATAAATTTCCAAATCGAATTAGCGCGTTGCTCTTTGAATTTAACCCGACGAATTACATGTGTTAAGTGCTCCAGTTTTTTTCCACCGAAAAAAAAAAGAATACAGCTACTGAGAAGATCAAGCACTGCTCTACTGTGTGCACGAGGATAGCTTGCAGGGAGACGGACAGCTGGTAATTCACAAATAGCACAGACCAGAGAGTTAAGAAAGCGTACGGATTCAAGTGAATGAAAAGTGAGGGAGGAGGAGGACTCTCTCCGAAAGAGAGAATCAAGGCAAGTCAACTGAGGAGAAAGTTGATAATACAGAGCATCCAGTCTTTGTTTTCTTCCTTGCCTTCGTGCTACAACCA
Organism: Plutomurus gul; assembly: GCA_019776185.1. Taxonomy (NCBI): domain Eukaryota; kingdom Metazoa; phylum Arthropoda; class Collembola; order Entomobryomorpha; family Tomoceridae; genus Plutomurus; species Plutomurus gul. The sequence goes on along the minus strand of JABASC010002131.1, from coordinate 5,246 downwards.
CCGAGAGTTTTCTCTATTGAAAATTGAAGCGAGAAGAAGAACTAGCACTACTCTGTGTACTACCAGTGGTAGAGTTACTTCGTTTGTTGGCTTGTGACGATCATTGTGTTGTAGGAGTAGCAGCAGTAGTGCAGTCTCTGACACAGACAGCAGAGAACTGGTGGTTCAGTCAGCAGTGTTCTCTCACTTTCTGCACTCTGCATCCCGTTCACGTTTTACGTGCTATATTGATCATCTCTCTCTCTCTCTTTCTGGCTCTCTCTCACTTACTCCGATTACAACCACGACGACGAGACTAGGCAAGGCAACGACTACGACTGACTGTTTTCTACTTCCAGGCAGAGTGCTGTGTGCACGTTTTCTGTGTGTGAGGGAGAAAGAGGCATTCCATGGTGTTATGTTGGTGTTGGTCTTGTCCTGAACTCACCAGCACCAAAGCACCGTCCCTATATATAGGCAGTGTGTGCACAATTCCATTTCAGTTAGAGTCGGCTACGGCTAGGCTACCTGCCTTTGCCTTTGCCCGGCTGTTCTCATCTCCACACCAGCACATCAGACGACCGAGAATCGGAGAAAACAGCGCTCGCCATCAGCCAAGCCACTGCTTGGCTTCACAGCAGTGGAATTTCACTACAGCCGGTCGCTCATTGTCAGCATTGCCAAGAAAAGCAGCAGATCATACAGAATAGAAAGTCGTTACTTTGGGGCCATTGAATCTCTGCATGCAATTTTGCATTCAGTGAAAGGAAAAGGGGGGAGCGACGAAGGCGGAGAGCCAAAAAGAATATCAAAATGAAAGCAATGGTCTCAGGACAAGAGTCATCCTGAAGAGAAATAGACCACGAAAAAGAGAAAACGATCCTACAGCTAAACTACTTACTACTTGGATTTTTAACGTACTCTCCCGAGTCTCGTTTTTTATTATGAAGTAGAATATCAAGCACAAAATATTCTCTCTTGAATAGATATACATACGCGGACGAGAAATTCAAAGCAACGACTCAACGGAACCTCCTCGCCACCGATCATTCACTGATCCATGTGTGGACATTCTAAGGCCTGCTGCTGTTTACTACTACATGGTGGAGACAAAATCTGCTGACTTACTCCAATACGGGAGGGAAGCGTTTTGCTGTTGCTGCTGCTTCTGCGATGCCACGACCGCTATCAGCTCATAAATTAAACATCGTCCATGTTTCCTGTGTCATGCAGTCCTGAGAGAGAGAAAGCCAAAGTCGAAGCTGGCGCTCAGATCATCTGGAAGCCACAAAGCCAAAAAAAGGGAACGAGGCTCATTCAGTCAGTCAGTCAACAATTCAATTGACAAGCGTACTCGTCGTCCACGTATCCGGACAGAGTCACAAGGGAATATAGAAGACCAACAGTTGCTGTTGACTACGAGGCTCAGTCAGTCAGTCAGTCAACAATTCAATTGACAAGCGTACTCGTCGTCCACGTATCCGGACAGAGTCACAAGGGAATATAGAAGACCAACAGTTGCTGTTGACTCGTTTGGAGTCGGTGGGCTTCTGTCGACGAAGCATGTGGGCATTGAGAATAAGTAGTCGTATTGACATGACAGCAAGAGAAAACTGGTGAAAGAAGAGTGGAACTACGAACTACAGCAATTATGATGCGCCTAAACGGCAAAGTAAACAAAAAGAGGAAACTCTACCTGAACAAGTGAATTGACGATGTTCATGTACATTGAGCTGTGTGTGTAAAAGAGAGAACTTTGTAGGGAATTTTTTAGGTTAGAGGAGAGCCGTCCCTGCTGCTTCAAGTGGGACGGCACTTTACCTGGCCAGTCCTTGCCTAGTCCGTTGAGACCGGACAGAGGACGAGCTGCATGTGTCAGCTTGTCAAGTGCGTCGAGTTCGAAATTCGTACTTATGTTGCTACTTTAGTTTGTGTTGATTCTGCTTCTTCTCGTCGTAAAATGATTTACTCCAATACAAATGGACATCCTGATTTTAGTGGGGAAGGTAAGCAAAATATTTACATTTCACTTTTATGTACGAATTTAATTTTATACGCAGAAACTAGTTAAATTAACCCTTTCATCATAATTAGTGGCTAAAGGGTGGTGTACGTGCAATGGTACGTTGTAAAATTAGTCAATCTCTTCTACAAAATTTAATGCATAGTTCGTATGTACATATGTACGTGCGTTTTCAGTTTTCTCCTTCGTAGGACAGAGTGCAACAAATTCGAATTGTTATTCATTGTATTCACGACGAGCCGGTATACTGGCAGCATTTGTTGGGAAGGTGGTGGAAATGTTCGTGAATTACAAACGAGCAATTTCTCATTCAGCTATTCTCTGCTACTGCCAAACATAATTACTCTTTAAACGCTTTTATGGGTTATTAAATTATGACCAATTTTATTGTGCTTTTGACTGCTGCTGGCTCATTTCAACTCTCTCGTTGAAATAATTACCAGGGACCAGGGAACTGTTGAGTGTATCTTCTCAATGTGCATAATATTGAAAAGGTACAACACCTCCACATGGTGTTTCACCATTGTCCAGCCAGAACAATATTAGTATTATGGCCGGTGCTATATGAGTATACATTATTGTTTGAAATATCGGGACACATACAAATGGTGTGGCTATTATTAGTGTCAAGTCAAGTCCGACGAGAATTTATCCATATTCTGTGTACCTACTCTACACTGTTCTGTCTGTATGTATGTAATAAGCATAGAACAGCAATCTCTTCGTTGGAGGTGGTTTCGTTTGGATGATGCATGAGCTGCTATTTTGTTGCTGACTGCTGCTAGAGTCTGCATACTTCTAATGGTTGTAATAGTTGGAATATGTTATCGTTGTCCAGTTCCCAGTCTGAATCAGACCTTATAAAGACTTTATGCTGGAGGCAGTCAGTCTCTTTTGCCAAAAATGGAATAAGGCAAGCTTATATATATATTAAAATATTTGCTATAGAAGTATTAGTATGTAGTTGTATGTAGTGCAGAATCGTATAGATATATGTATGTGTATGTTGAATGTTTAGGGGGGATAATATTTATAGATTATAAACACGCAGGGTCGTATAATTTTTACGAGGACATGCAGATAGATATGCATAAGCGATAAGCCTGCGGATCGGATTTTATTACATTGCTCCGGTAAATACATGGCCAGTAGACTCTGCTGCCTCTTGACTACTACATAGATGGATAGGTTTAGAGAGAAAGTTGCCAGCAACTCACTGTGAGTGAGCACATTGTGCTCCATACAGATATTATTGTCATACATTCTCCTTAGCAGTGGTGGTACTGCTGTTACTGAAGATTCAAGGTCCTCTCCGCTCACAATCAGTCTTATTCTTTCGTTTTGCATAAAAGCATATAGAGATTTCGATCATATTTAGTAAAGTCAAGTCGAGCGTCCTCCCAGAATTATCTTCTTCCAGTTTCCGTCCTCTCTCTCTCTCTCTCTCTCTCTCTCTCTCTCTGTGTGTGTGTATTATTGCAATGCATTACAGTAGATCACATTCGGAGGAAAGCACTAAATCCCTTCCTTCCCCCGTCTACGGGTCTTCCACAACAGGCATATGAGAACAGGCATCCGTCGTCGTGTGCATAAGACGATGGTGGTGATGATGGTGATGCTCTTCTTCTCTGGTGGGCTTAATACCTTATGGCAATCCAAAAAACGATATGGCACGAACAGCACTATACTTCAGTTAAACTAGTACAATGCATGAAAGGTAAATATTTGCAAAGGCAATGAAAATGTTCTACGAGACGTGTGTACAGTCCACAGCTTCTACTGTTACACATACACTTGAAAGGTGTGTAGGTGTAGAAAGCTGCCGTTTCTTATGCTGTCCTGGTCGTGTAGTCAAAGGTGTGTAATACATATTACGGACTAGGAGGAATGAATTAACGGTGTTTACCGCTTATGTAGCCACCTCGCTCGTCCTTGCCTTTTCCTCTACACTCTTATATTATGTGTGCTTAGGTGTTAAGAACGAGAAATTCCCACTCGAGCACACCACAACACATACACCTATACCACAAAACAAAATAGAGAGAAAACTCTGGAAAGACCTACTATGCACTTACACGTCTAATTTAGTATTTGGGTGAATACAAGATACATACATACATGTGAAGGATAGGGGAAAAACGTGCATTGACAAAAATTTAATTAAAGCTATAAAAGTGAGCAATTACCAAAGCAGAATTAGTGTTTGCAGTTGTTGGATATGTTGTAAGTGGTCGTGTAATTTTTTCTGCGCTGCTGCAGCGTAAATATTGCATAACGTGTGTTCTGTACGTCAAGTCGAGATAAATATCTTCAGAGAGAGGGAGAGACGAAGTCAAATTGGGTTAATAAGTTTCGTAGTTTAACGTAGTCGACGACTCTGCAGTGTATTCAGTAAATACTGAATACTACCATACCTACAGTATCTACAGTATGGCAGTATGTGTGTGTATGTTTGCATAGGAATACTTTCGGTTTTGAGATAGTTTTTAACTGTCTTCATAAATTAGCCAGTACCTAACAATAAGTTCTCATCCAGAATTTGTTCTTTACTCTTCTACAGTGTTTGTTGTTGTAGCATCTAGTTTAATGTGTAGTTGGCTTGCTCCGTCGTCTTCTGTCATTCTGTCGTAGTCAGCGAATGAATAGTGCACAAAGTACATCCATCCATATTCCCAATTGTTCAACATCATTCTTCGTGATGGCTCCATGTCCTAATACAGATAGTAAAGCTTGTCCTATGATCCGTAGTACATTATTCATTATGCAACTACTTTCTACAAAATGCCTTGTGCTGCACTGTTTCCCCCCGAACGAACTTAATTGCATAAGGAGTTACTAGTAAGCTATAGTAATAGCTGATAGTGAAATGAGCCAACTTTGGGATACGCTCCAAAACACAAAAGCGACAGCATATTACTATTTGTATGCGTAGATACCTATGTAAATACTAGAGATTCCTACAGTACGGAGTTTTATGTTCAGAGGAAGAGGAAAGGGCAGGCAGGTGCCCTAAATACTAAAAACGTACACATTTAGTGATAAGAATGAAAGAGTGAGAAAAATTGTAGGAAGAAGGACAATGGAGATGACTTCTCCCGGTTATTTATAGAAAATGTTTGAAAGATAAAATGAAGAAAATGGGTAGACTACTGGCTAGTCACAAGTGGCCTATACTTCACCTCTCTGGTATCTTGTATATTATTGACAATGCATACGTATATTTGTTAAGTAAAAGTGGGACTCT
>JABASC010002130.1:0-19008 GCA_019776185.1 Plutomurus gul | reverse complement strand
ACTTTGTACTGGGGGGAAACTACCTTGAAAAATAATGAAGGTTTGTTTGAGAAATCAAACACGTCTTCGAAATAATTGACCTCTGACAAGACTTAAAAAACGACCCTCGTACTTTAACCTGTCGGCTATTCGAAGGTTTGCACTAACTCAAATGCACATACGCCATCGGGGAAAGTCGAAGAATATTTTATTGGCTCTACAAACATTGGGTAGGTCACAGATATGCAGAAGGATATAGGAGGAACGATTTTATGATTACCTTACATACATCATACACAGGACAAGTGCAACCAAACATTATCATTACTGGGACAAGGGAATAAAATTCATGCACTAAGCTTACAATTATACATATAATGTTTTATTATCATTAGGTGGTAGTCAAATGATTTTTATCTGCTTAGCACGTTGTGAGTTCACTAGTTAGCAAAAGGATCAGTCTATCTATTAAGAGACAATGGGTGGATGGACGGTTGGGAAACTTCGGGATCAATTAAGTGCTGTTGGTTGCAAGTGGCTAATCATATCACGAACAAATTATGGAAGCATATTATGTGTGTATACGGTTTTATTGCTTATTAGGGCGTCAGTAGCTCTTTCGGCCCGGCTTTCAGAATTTTGGTGTACATTCATGAAAAATGACGATGAGGCTCAAAGATTTATCCAGATAAATAGTTGTGCTAATCAAATCAGTGCCTATCGATAAAATCGAATGCACGAGGGTTCTGCTGCGTATCGTTGTGTGAGTGACAGGACAAGCGATTGAAGTTTATGCACCACAATAGTATTTCTACTGGTTTTTATTAACCTGTTTGACTTGACTCTCACCTTGTTTCATCACTTCACTTGACTCAGGTTACTTCACAACTTTAGTCAACTCAATCACAACAGTCCTCGGCGACAAGTGCAGTCAAGGATTTTATTAGCATATAAGGTTTTTCCATTTCTCTCAGCATAATATTGCACATACACATTTATATGCAATTTTATTGTAACATATTTAAATACTGTAGAATATTATGCGAGCATAACAATTACATGTGATATTTTTTCAAAAGAGAAATCATCTGTATGTCTTGTCTACATCAGGGAAGGTTTGTACTAAACGGTCGCTCTAGTTTCTAATTTATTACTACTACCTCAAGTGGTCGTACAGGATGTGTGTTTGTTGTTTTGTACCTGTAATGCAAACGAGTGCAATTTTTTACATAGTTTATTGCGGAAAAGAGAAGCTATGAACCCGGCAGTACTATTTTACTATGTATATACTTATTTTACATTCACATTTGTACTTGTAATACAAACGAGACAAATCTTCCTTGACATTGGAAACGAAATAAAGAATGGATGAAAATCTATTTTTTTTAAAATTTTTAGGGCGTATCTGTATAGGACAGATACAAGCCTGCAGAGCAGAGCCCGCAAATATTTTTATTGTGTGCTATAACCACCGAGCTTGAAAACAAGGTATAGGAAAGTTTCTGAATTCTGTTTTTACACAGAAAAGTGTGTCGTTTGTTGTTAATAATTTTTGTCATATGCAATGTGGCACGATTCTGTGGAAAATAGTAGGACATGTTTCCTAACGCAATTCTTGGACTATGACCACTAAATATAAATATAGAGGGAGAAGGAACGGTTACTCAATGAATTTAATTCAAAGTACATAAACACACAGATGAAGATTGTACACAACAGAGAGTAATGGTGGCTTAGGGCTGCCACTTAACATCAGTAACACATGTCTGCAATACAAATTATACAATAGTACAGAATTTGGAGCAGAAAGCCTCCACCAATAATAAACAGAGAATTAAAGGCAAATCAGGTCTGCTCTGTGTTCGGTTGTTTAGAGCTGTACTGGTTGTAAAGCGGCGACCTTGCGAATCTCAAGGCAAATGTCAGCTGAAAACTACTGTGCCGCACACCCACAAACGATATCGTACACATGTCCATGGAAACACTTTTTAATTTGTACATTTTCTTTTACTAGCCTATAACACGAAATTGGAATATTTATTTATCGTGTATGGTACATGTAATATGCTAAAAGTACTTTAGCATATGGCGTAGTAGTCCCTCCCCCGATGTTAGCATAAAGATGTACTACGATAGTAATGGAGTGAAACACTTTTAAGCTGTCCTGAACACTCGTTGTACAAAGATTGAGCTTTTGAGACATCTCACGACCTAGACAGATGCGAAACAAGCTAAAAGCAAAGATGAAACAAGAAACAATTGACTACGATATACATCTGAGAGATCTGCGGGAGAGAGAGAGAGAGAGAGAGAGAGTTGCACTGAAACCTGAGTGTGTTGCGACAGGTAGCCTTAACAATAAGTAAGTTACGCTGGACGTGAGCTACGTGTAAATGGCATAAACTGCTGGGTAAATATTTAAATACTTTCTAGCCTTCTCGTCATGTAAATGTAAAGCCACGTGTGGACTGCTACCATACACACAAACTTATTATCCTCTAATGACCAAGTTGGCAATACCAAAACCACGTCATCGTCTATATACTTTCAGTCTAAACCTCCAACATCATTTTATGGGATGTCAGTTTGCGTACAAACCACTGTTAAGCATATAGGTACAATAAATAAACTGTGTATGTAGAGATAAGACTTTTAGGTTACATGTGCATCGGCTGCTACCTATTTAGTGTGTACGTAAACAATTTCGAATCATTAGCATGTAATTCTCATTAGCACTTGGTTCTGAGATGTGGAACTTATCTTAACTTAACTTGGCAGCAGTCATTCCTACAAGCGGAAACTCTTGGGTCTAGGATTTCTAGCTGCCATATTTAAACTTTAAAAAAGGAACGCCATTATCCACCAGCTACACAAAAGGGTACACTTATAATACTATACGTGATGAATGCAAGACACCAACACCACCATCTAAACCACAACTTTCACAAATATATAATCGTAAGTACAAAAACTGGGGGTAATAAATTATGAGATTGATTTCAGAAAATATTTATATATATATATTGGATATTTTTATCTTCCACTCAACCTGCAATGCAAAAATGACTAAATTATTCAAAATAATGCTTGATTCAAAGACATTTCCCGATGAAATCATATCTATAGACGTTTGAAAATAAATATTCATTGGAAAATTTACCGGCCTCTCCATCAGTTTTATTGGAGATTCTAGACCGCACTCGAAGATAGTGTGTGAATTTTTACTCTAGTTTGGCTCTGGCATTGAGACAGATTGGGCATCGCGTACCTGCTACCCATAGCTGCCGCCAATCCTAACACATGGTTAAAACTGATACCTTAACACATAAGAACAAGCTGAATGAACTAATCCGACTACACAAGTGAATTGTGAGTTGTAAACGGCTTATGCGACTGTAAAGATAAAAGTATACTTCAGGCGTCTCTCTCTCTCTCTTAACTGTTGTATGCAGCACAGAGCACACTCGCAGTGTCCTATAGGCAAATAAATAGGTCAGCAGTCGCATCAATTTTCGTTTCGTCTAGTCTAGTCAGGATTTTGGCTGCTTCCACTTTTGTATCTGAACTGAACGTATCTTACTTAGCATCTAACCAACCACCACGTTAACTCGTCCCCTCTCTCACTACACATCAGTATCTGCGTACCAGCATAGAGACAGCATACAGAATTACATTTGTATGTCCATACATACAAACCCACTTATGTCATATCTTCTCTATCCAATATTGAGAATTACTACTGAGAGACACACAAATTGCTACAATGTAGTCGAAGCACTACAAAGTCCACAGTTATGTATATAGGCCTTTACAACTGATTCGCAACACGTAATACATATATATAGTAAATATAACACAGTAGACACTATAAAGGGAAAAGATGCAGACAGTCTCAATTCCACAATTCTTTCTTCTGTTACGCTTGTTTCAGTTTCCTCAACGGAGTGTAAGAGAAGCTGGGGGAAAATGTCTCCACGATCCCTTGCCTCTGAGTTGGTAACGAACGTGACTTTCTTCATTTTCACTGCCTATTTGTGCACCCAAAAGTGACTGTATTAATGTAAGCAGCGAAACACACACAAGTGACTCAGAGTCCTCGTTGTCTGTCTTCTTCAGACACTCTCTTTGTGCAATGAACTGCGAGTCACCCGAAACTCTGCTCCAAAGATACTATCCACAGTAACAGATAGTAGGGCTTCTCTCACAATGTGCATCGCATTAACACATAATGTCATGCCATACAACGCTCGTCACGTGTTTTTATTTTTCTAACCCTTTGTTTCTGCCTCTGTCTCCTACAACAAAAAATAGGCGACAATTTATCAAGCCTCTATTAATAATTCAGTATTCCACGGGTTTATGAATTTTGTCAATTGTATTTATCTTTGTAAATTTTTCGCATGTTTCCGTTTATTTCTGCGTAGGCACTTATTGTTAGGTATATAAAAAGTTGAAAAATATTTCATTTAAATTCTACGTCATTTTCTTGCACGCACGTAATGTTTTGAATAATTTAGGAGTGTATGTTTACACAGTGGTAGTAGTAAACAATCAAACCGTTATTAAATAGTGCACTGCTGTATTGAGAGACCGTAGAAGAATAGGAGGGAATGTAATTGCAAGTTCACATCATGGCACATCATTTTTATGTCTATGTGAACAGTGGATCTCGTGAAAACCTACTAGAAGACATACGGAAGACTGGGATTATGAAGAGAAAAAAGTAAAACACGTTTCTGTTCGGCAAAAAGAACCCACCTAAATGACACTACAGGTAGGTATATTCCAGCAGCACCGGCACCCATTTGCCGACGTTTGGCATTCTTTCAGCGACCAACATTGTTTGGCCTAGTTTAATAAATGTAAAAGAAACAGCAGAGAAAACAACAGAAACGGGGGTTAGGATTCTCGAATGCAAACAAAATTCGAAATAGAATCTTTACATTGGAGCAATACAGACAACGAGCTACAGTGTCCCAGAGTGTTACATCTGCGATGCACCACTTTCCTCTCTACACACGTCCTTCGACGAGCACTGTGTGAAAAGCAGAAAAGAGCACAAAGTCGCTCGCACTGACTGAAAAGTCCTCGTTCTTTTACTACAGAAGTGTGCACGTAGAGAGCAGCCACTGTACATGCACCTCAATGCCCAAAGGTATTGATTTTACAGAGACCCCATTCAAATCTATCCACTTCACCTTAGAACCACATTATACAATTCCTAAAAGAAAAACAATGGTGAATAAATACGGATCGGAAAAAATCTTGACTCCACAGAAAAGGAAAATAGAGTTCTCCATTTATCTGAAGTTCTGGGCTCTGCCATCCGAAAATATTAAATTGGACATTGAGGAGACATTGAAAGAGTCGCTGCTCCATCAGCTTCACATTCTCCTTTGTACTAAGAGTGAAGTATGGTTTTTTATTGTTCTAGCATGAGAACCTCAAAAGGAACTGAAAAAGTCAAAGTCAGTCCAAGTTTCTCCATCCTACACAGTACAACCGTATCTGCACAAAGGCAACTGGCGACCTTTCATTTGGCTCATTGTTATCTCAGAAGAGCATAGCAGTTAATAGTGAGAGACTGGATCTCAATTATATCTTTTGTGAAGGTCTACACAATTACAAGCAGTATAATAGCCATGCAAACTTCAGTGTTGAATTCTTGGCAAAGTAAAGCACGTCTAACATTCGCTTACAGCTCATAATGTATTTATATGTATGTATGTATATGCATTAGGTATATACACTGTTGCAGTTAAAAGAGTTGATGACATGGAGAAAGATTCATTACGTCCCGATTTTGTCGACTACGTAAGCATACAACCAAGTTAGCTCCTTGTCTGTGTTGTATTTAAGGTGGAACAGTATAAATTCCTTAGCACCAGAGACAGACACGAATAAGTCACCTAAATCTTTTCTAACGTAGGAGGCGCACAGGCTCACACACTTTATTGCACTCCTCGCAAAGAAACGCAATAAACTACGTAATCAGTACAAGTGGCCTTATACTGCATCCCTTACATTTATACCAGAAGTAGCTTAGCATAAACACTATGAGCATCGCCTTTCCATTAATCTATGGCTTATTGAATTAGTCATTCACAGTTACATCACTCTCTGATAGCAGTTTCAGGAGGGCGGGCGCTGTGTGCACGGATTCTGTCTCTGTCTACTCTCTGGATGAATCGTGTCATGCAGGTTTCTACTAACACTACGATAGATATAGAGGGCAGTCAATTAGGCACAACGAGTCTGTAGGGGGAGGGAACTGGATATCGACGACCATTATCTGCCCATGTATCTAAAATACGGAACACCTATAAGTAATTAAATCAATTTGGGCTAATGTTCAATTTCGTCATTTGTAGAGAGAGAGAGAGAGAGAAAACAAGGTGGTAGGCTTTTTGGCCGAGAGTGAATCAAACGTAGACATCACACCAGCCTCTGCGCTCTCTCCATGCCCCCAGAGAGATGGGAGGCACAGTGAAAGAACTACTTTCTCTCCTTCTGTACGACTTAATGGACTTTGACCGTAATTTATGTGGTGTAACACTGAAGACGTGTTCTCCCGTGCTGAACATTAAAAATTCATTTATTCATAACTGCTATTATATTGATTTTTCTTTCTCTCCCTGTAAAAGTTTTGGACGCTTTCTTACAATTCAAATAATAAGAGAAAATTGCGTCTTGCTTTTGGAAAAGATGTAAACTAATTCTAGGTATAAGATTAAACAAACGTTTTCTGTTGTCTGAATGTGGCTCATTAGAAATTTCTACAGCTCCGTTCTCCATGGCTTAAGGCTTAGTCAGCAATGACGTCGGTGGTTAGGCCGTTAATACGTCATACATAATCCCCAGCCACGGAAGTTTATGGATGCACAAATGTTTATTTTTAGCCGATGCACAGAACAAGTTGACGTACGTGTAGATAAGTGGGTGTGCGCGGAAGGTCACACTTTTGTGACTTCTGTTTCGTCTCTCTGTCTATCTGCTGTGGGCCGGTGAGTTTCCCGAGAGACCTCAAAACCAGATAAGTGCATTTCTCGTTAGTGAGTTTCATGCTGATCCTCTGCTAACAAAGTGTGCTACCATTGCTAAAAGGATAAACACGTCAGAGTTGGCTATAAAATATACATTCTGGTCATTAGTCAGCATTAACATTTGATTTTTAGATACGTATCTATTTATCTAAACATTTTTACCAATAATCAGACAACTTGTTCCTCATTAAAAGGGATTAGTACTATACGAGATTTTGTAGTTGCCGTAATGTAGACGAACTGACGTTGCTTGCATACGCTTTTAATGGGATGCAGAGGAATGCGTGGTGTGCCAAACACAATAATATTATTATGCTAGAAGAGGAATGACGGAACGGCAGAGGAAAGAAGGAAAAAATTATACAGGGAGCAGAATTCCTTTAGAATCTCGTGTTGCTGTATTTACTGTGTATATATAAGTGTGTGTGTCGAGAATGTAAGGATTTAGTAGGCTTTCACTTAAATATAGCTAGTCAGTCAGAGAGCATCGTAAAAAGCAAGGGAAAACGTGTAGGACGGACTTGCACAGACAATCCTTTCGACAAGTTAAGGAAATCGTGAATTGAAAGGGATAAAAGGAAATTCTCCAAGTTCCCGTACTACCACCACTCACTAATAGATACGCACACAGTGCTACTAATAGTGAAGATATATAGGTGGTTGTTGAAAGACGCACACATACACAATTAGGTTGTATTCATGGTAGTGACAGTCTATTCTGGTTCAAAGCCAGTCTCGTTTCTGCATAAAGGAGTAGTAGTAGTAGTAGTCTCTCCCACTCTGTATGCGCGTACAGCAAGCAGAAAAAGTAGGGAGCACGTGTACAAGGAAGCCGTGTTGCCGCTGTACGCTCTTCAGCGAGGTGAGGGATGAAAGTCAGACTCTGGTGCTGCTGGTGTAACGGAGACGCGTAGAGACGAGAAGCCACCTTATATGCTATGACTATATCTTCACTCGCCGCTGCTACATTTCTCTGCGAATGGATCAATCCCGGTTTCCTTTTCGGGCGACCGTCGTGCTTTTGCTCTATGAACGTAAATGCGGCCCTACAACCGCTGTAAATATGTGCCTCTCTCCACCAACACCGGAATACTAGACGCTCTCTGAGTCAGTGTGTACGTTTCACTTGTACGTACTACTACGTTCTATATATATCTCTCGGTGTCTGCGTATAAAAGATATACGTTACGTCAGTCTAGCTCCATTATTAGACAACACATTATATAGCATTTGTATACACACTACTACCACTACACGTAGTAGACGGTTATTTTTGGAAACGAATTTTCCTTAACTCACAATCTCATAGTCGGCCAGACAATTTAACCCACACACACAAACACATACACTCACTCACACAAACACACACATTGGGTTAAATGAAAGTTGGTCATAGTAGACTTGACTACTGAGTGAGATGATGTGACGTGAATTGAGTTATGAGCGACTCACAGCCGGTAGACTCTTTAGCCAGCTCTCCTACACAATAATCCTCACCACCGCCCCGTGAGCATCTCTATCTGATGACTGTGTGTGTGTGTGTGTCTTGGTCCTCCGGCAGACGCTGGAAGATACTGCGTGGCCCGACAGTAGGACGCTCTCTCTGTGTTCGAAGCCACTGGACGGCATTAAAGTGAAAACGCTGAGTGAGCACAAGGAAATCCACTGAAGCTCAACCACCAGACTAGTCGACTGTGTCCTCTCTGTATACAGTGGGAGAGAAGACCAACTTGTCTCCTTTCCCATCTCTTTCTATCCACTCGCCAAACTACACAATATTTCATTCAACCAGAACATTTCTTCTGATTAAATGCAAAGAAAAGCGTCTGTAGATGCCCTTATCTCTCTGCCTCACGGTTATCCGATTTTTCTTGCACTCACTCCTGAACATGGTGGTAGCACACCTGCATACAGAGACTCACATCTTCCTTTCATCGCGCCAGAACACATGTAACCTTCTACTAGGCAACAGCAGTAAAAGATATCACATTGGGAAAAGCCAAAGAGTCTCAGCAATATTCTGGCCACATTCAAACAGCATAATCGCTTTCATCCGCAATTCTGCCTCTCTCTGCTTCTCTCCCTGAAGACAAGGAGAGCACAGAAATGAAGCGTCCACATCCACCTACTAGTGCTACCACAGTATAAGTCTTCCGCCTACCTTTACAACCTCCATGTGTGGGCATTCCATTTTCTTTCTCTTTACCTACAATAGTATTCCCAACTCTGCCATTTTTCCTTTGTCAAAGAATAAAGTAGGTTCCCTTTCATTCTGATTTACTGAGCAACTCTCTCTGGTTTATCCAAGCACTTTTATTTATATATGAGTCGTTTAAAAGCTACCTATCTATAGACCTACTACATAGTATGTAGTAAGTATACAGTGTCTAATGAGACTAATCACTCATAAATCACTCACCTGCCTCCACAACCACTAATTGCGAGCTGTTCCATTAGACTGACAATGAGAGGGAGAAACAATTACAGGACCATTTGCAAATGACAATATACCCTACAGGAAGTTGATAAACTTGATTTCCTTCATGTAAGATTGATAATATTGTGAAAAAGAGAGAGCAAGCATATGGGGAATTTCTCTGTTTGTTGTGTCTACAATGTGAGACGAGATGGAGGATGCACGTTGGGAGAGATGAGTGAATCTAGTTTGAAGGGGAAAAATTGATATTTTTCATACTGATTGAGTGTCGATGCTGACAGTTGACTTATTTGGAATGTAATAATAATACTAGAAGGTAAATGGACAACGTAATTGAAGCAGTACATGAAGTGACATCCAAAGAACAGAATAGACAGACATATGACATACACGGGAACACACATTGTAGGAATACATAAGACCGATATCACTGTGCTCTTGCATTTGACTCGGCTTTGAGCTGACTGCACTCTGTAATGGCAAGGAAGGCTACATACTTTCCCATGGCTTCAGTGTTGGAGAGGGGAGGCCTGGAGAGACGAGAAGACTTGGCATGGGTCTGACTAGACCAGACTAGTTCCTCTGTGTCTGTGTCAATGAACTTGGATAGCTATGTGTGTACCTTCCTTGCCATGCGACTCACTTCCACAAGAATAGAGTAGAGATCCCTTCCATACAGTTCCTATTTTCATGTATTGCTGTACACACGCTGAAGTATTTACACGGTTGAGAGTAGACAGTCACATTGTGTTCGACTCCAGAAGAAAACAGATAGTGCGCATCCAAATAAAAACTGCTTCACTTTTGTAATGTTGATTTTGGTTTCACAATCAACCGAGCTAATTTAACCCTTCTAAATTATAAATGGATCTTCAGTGATGAGAAACATGCAGGAAATCCGCTGTGGGACATTTTCATTCGTACCACCAAATGCAGGGAACAATGCCACCAAAGGACCAATCAGAAATCAGTACGACCCATCTCCAATATAAAACAGCTACGGAAATATTTAAATATTCCATTATGCTTGACTTTCCTTAAAAAAACGAAAGGAACCTCTATGACATAATTATTGCGAGATTATTCAATACATGCACGCTGCAACATTATGGGTTTCGATACAGTTGAGTGCACTGATTTTAAGGAGCACAAGTTTATTTATGTAAACTGTTGAGAGTAAGATTCATCTTCTTTATAAAATCTTTTATAAAAGTTTTGGACAGGGGTAGACGACCTACATTCAAAGTTGAGATTGAACTTCGAGTAGCTGTATTGGAAACACATTGAAGTGAAGGATCGATTGATGGGCAATTAACACATGTGACTACGATACTTTAGTTTGGGTGCTACAAGCCCATAAGACGGGAGTGTCCTATAGTAGACTCGGCAGAGACATAAGCGTCAACATTTCGACAAAGATTATTTTTTTGTTCTCCTTCATTTGACTACTACAATAGAAATTCATGGCGCTTGTTGTAAAAGCTATTTAAAGGAAAAATAGGCTAAATATAGACACGCGGGTTTTGTCAGTTATTTTACAGAAATTCGTCGTTGCCTACCTTGCACGCTACGTTACAACCTATACATGTTACTACAGGTTTTTTGTATGCATGATTATTTCTGTGTATAAAGCATTCATTTGATGGTGGCATGCTTTCTAAAGAATTTTTAGACATTTCTTTCGGTATTCACCAGAGAGATGCAACATTCAATCTTCAGTGTTTCAGTCGGCTTTCTCTTGACTCGTGCTGACTGTGAGTGGAACACGATTTAGTCATTTCCACTTATTACTCTTGTCGCCTAAAAGTGGGAGAGTACATAGAGGATCTTTCCAAAGCGTCTACACTTTGACTTGCCCACGTCGCTTTCAATTCCATCTTTCCGTTCACACTTTTTGTAAAAATACGACCAGACTATGAACCGTACTTAAATACTTACAGTTTGGGTGCTGGTTTCTCTCGTTCCCGTCAATCCGCTCAGACTTTCTGTTAGTATGTGCAAAGTTATTGTACTGATGCCTGTCACCGCTGCAAACTTTCACTGTCAGCAGCACTTATTGTTACTATCAAAAAGGTTTCATATGGTTCTACCAGCTTTAACCCAACAATGCACACAGTTTCTTGTTTTCTATTCAAATTTTGCAATTAGGTGATTGGAGAATTGACTTCAAATTAACATGTAAAATAATACCAATTTATTTAGATAGTTAAATTCTCAATTATGGCCGCCGCATGTACATTTGCTGTAAAAAAATCTCTGATCGAATTTTCAAAGAGGTTTAAAAAAATTCTTTCTACTTGCTGCAATTAAAGAGTCAGCGTTTCATTACGTTTCAGAACGAAAGTTATGTTGCAGTCATTCAAATGGTTTGCAGAGTGGTGTAAAACATTCTTAAATACAATCCATTTAAGTATTGTTTCAATTTGTAACGCCGAGAGTTTAATTGGCACTACACAACTCAACGTACGCATTGTAAAGCTTATAGCATGTACAGAAGGAGAGTGAATGAGTTTCGTTCCCCTTCTTATGTGTAATTAAAGCACACTTAAACCTTATCAATAGCCGATGGCAAACGGGGGAAATCTCAAACAGAGTCCATTACTATAACACAACAAAGTTAAGCGTAGACTTCCTTTTGTAGGAAAATTTCAAGCCAACCAAACGTGCTCACAGCCTCGTAATGGGCATACGTACTGTTGTCTGAGCACACTTTGCTTGTTGTACACACTGAACACGACTTTTGCGGAAACTACATTTCTAACAAGCGAGATTTCATTACAGTTTACATAAAAACTCAAGTCTGGATATAGAACACACTATATGCAATTATATAGTGCAGATATGTATGTGTTAAGTGGTTGTGCAAAAAATGTTAGTTGTGGAAGTAGAATGAGAGGGGGGAGCTACTACTTATAAATGCTTACGTTGTATTGTTCCTATGTAATAGCTTGTATAACAATACGCGAATTAGGTTTCTACTCTAATTGTGTTCTATTCTGTCTCTACATAAACAAAGAAGGTAATCGGGGAACTCCGTACATGCCGTACATGTCGTGGGGGTGTCGGTGTACCTACCAGCGTTCACATTACTTGTAATATAATGGTAACAACAATAGCACAAATTAAAACTATTGTCCTATCCTCGTATCATTATGTGAAAACTAGGACATTGTACGGCGACAATAATTTATTTTGATGATCAGTGAACACTAATTCGCTAAGTTCGGTGTGGGCTACTTCCAGAAATTTTCCTAAATAAGTTTGTTTTTATCCTAAATACCGAATTCAGCTTCCAATTCAGTTTGTTCGCTATTCCTTCGTTATCAAAGCAATAATTCTTTAATGTAATGTACATCCAGTAATAATGTTGAAGGAATTTGTAAGATTTAGTACGTAAACATAAACTTTCGGCTTTAAATTAAAATTTAACCCGCTCTGAACTGTTTAGTTCAGTAGTATAGTAGAGTATAGTAGCTTATTAGTAGTGTATAGGCATGGAGAACTTTCCTAGCAGCTCATAATTTATTCACTTTCATTCATTATAATCGTGTACAAGCTTTTTTCGTTGTAGCTTCACGCTCTGGAATTAAGGATTTCTACTGTGTCTGTTTGTAGACAAAATCCCACTTCTACGATTTTAGTTTGGTTATAATTCTGAGCAGTATACATTTGGGTAGGCATTTTGGCATACGGTCATAATTATAATTAGGTCTAATAAATACCCACCCACTATCTACACAGTGAAATGCAGGCTGGTTTCCGCATCTTTCCATGAATACAAAGATAAAATCATAATTCTTATGGGCCGACCTATAAAGTCCACTTTACATTATAAACATACATTAACTGGAGCATTTCAACAGAAATTCATCAACTCTTGAATGCTTACACTTTACATATAAATATTTATGATTATTTCAGTTCCAAATGGCATTGTTTAGAAAAAGGCTCTGAAAAATTTACATTAGATATTGTGTTGTTGTTCAGGTACAGTAAGTTTGCTATTAGGTATAATAATGGTTACTGTATTCATTTGCAATGGAATAGACACATTTGTATAAGGCTCACTTCAAATGTAAGACTTTTAAAAAGGAGCAAAAGGAAAAGTGTATTCAACCGGAAGTAAGGATTTTAGGCAATATAATATTGTGTGTTCCTTCTAAATTTGAGTTAGGAATAAAATTACGTTGAGTTTTAGCCTGTAGCGAATTTGTATTAGCACAGTTTCTGTTATACACGACTGATATGGAAATGTGTGCGAAAAGTTGTCTTACATGATTTCCTTTGGTTGGCTAAGCTTTGGACTGGCTTTTGCATATTTTTTGCAAGTCTTAGCGGATAAGGCCATGGGTTTCCAGTTTCCACTGCGGAAACAGCACTCAGAAACTCAGTGTTTTGTTGAAGACTTAATTTAGGGTAGGTAGTGGCCGTGGCGGCAGCAGTAATTGGCCTCTGAGTAGGTGCATACAGAAAAGAAGGCCAAGGGAGTGTAACCTCTTCAATATTATGTGTGCAAACTACGTAACATAGCTGCTCCTTGTGGCTGGCTACTTTATTGTGGCTATGCAGACATCTTTGCGACTGGCGCTGGGCATTGCCAACTGAGCAACTGAACTGAATTTTGCCCAATCCCATTTCCCCCTAAAGAATATTACCGGTCCATGTCATTCACCTTTGTATAATTGTGTACTGTCTGTTTGTTGCCTATAAGGTAGACATTTACACACACAGGTGGGGAAGCAAGACAAGGCCAGCGTTGTAGCAGACAGTCGCATGATGCCAATGAATTTATTGAATTATTCGGCTGCCACACTGTAACCCATTGTGTGCAGGATGCGTACGTGGACGTGCCCAAAATAATAAATTCGCCCATCAGCTGGATATGTTCCTCAGATCGAATTGAAATACATCATTTTTTTAGAATTGAATCCAATAAAAATCCAATTTCGAAGAGAAATCCAATTGCTTTTCGGGAATATAATAATATAAAGAGAATGAATATGAGATATGCCTATTACATTATACTGAAAGACAAATAGATTATTGTTGAAGGTTTGCAACGGCTGAAGACTCGATTGAAAATATATAATCATATATAGAAAGAGCAGCATTTTTGTGATTCAACGTGTGCAGCATTTCGGAAACTTGCAATTGTGAAAAGTTGCTCTTTATTTGATACAAACCGTACACAAACACATGCAGAGGTCACCTTTCCCTGATACACTAACATGATTAGATTTCCGTGATTATATGTAGTAGCTGCTGCAATTATGCCAGGGAGTTTTTCCTGCTAGCTATGGGAGAGATTCGGTCGTATCGTAATATTGCAACAATTAGGGGCGAACTCGTCTGCACAATAATAACCTTGAGACGTTGTTTATTATTCCTAAAGCAAAAGTGGCTTTTTGTGTCACACAATTTCTAACTGTATAACTGAATTGATTTTGTTCCGAATTTAGATTAGATTTCATAAGTTATTTTTCAACAGGCTTCTTAAATTCTTTATTTACCAACAATTCTCTCTATCGTAAAATGTATTCAATCTTTAGTGAAATTACTCCCCTTTGTAATTACATATTTGTATTTAATTATTTACGAACTTTTCATGTAAAATTCTTGTGCCTTTCATAAAGTCATACCTATCTACTACACTACTTATTAGAACACAAGGTCGTACTTGAAGGATCTCAACAGGAAAACATTTAACGAGAAATTTCATTTCATTCTATACTAGGTTGCTTAATGGAATATATATCTCTTACAAAATTGTCATTACGTTTACTACGTTATAATAATGTCAGTACAGTCGTGTGTTGTCGTTCCATTCATGATCTCGATTACACAAATAACGTCATCATAATGGTCAGAACGTTTTAAAGGGAACGACAGCACTACGTATGTGTTTACCAGCACAGAATTCACAGGAAACAATGGTTAGCCTGACTCATACAATACATGTGTGTATACTAAACCAAAGATACGCCGTACATCTAGCCTGGAGCTAATGCACTCACATTCTGCGAGTATTTTGCAATTCGCAATTGTAAATACATATTACATGATGTGTACTGTTGTATGCGTAATGTGGCACATTTCGTAGATGTAACGATGTATAAATCTTCCGGCTACATTTTAGCACTTCATCGTCAGCATCCCATATTATTCGCATAAGAAGCCGTCATCGTCGTTTCCCTTTTTTCAGAGAGAACGTTGTACCGTACTCCAACCTCTTTAATGCACGTTCATACATCGTCGGGAATTTCCCTCAAAGATTATCTTTCCCACCACCTGCGCTACAAGTCTTTCAAACTTAAGTCAGCGTAAACACAGCTATTTAATTTAACGAATATGACTCTAAAAAGTCAGGTGGTTCACTTTACAAAATCCTGTGTCTACACGCATTTCACTGCCAATCAGATTCTCCTACTGTTGCAATACATCCCTTATCTGCATTATTAACACCTTCATTCCTTTTCCTTCAGTTTTTGCCTACTTTGTACTTTGTATTCTTTTGAAAGTAAGTGAACATGGCAATGAACGTAGGTGTGTGTATTGAATAAAGCAATAAGAATGTACAGATAGCAGAATCCATCGTAGTGCTAAGAATCAACATTCTTGAAGCCTCCCCTTGATCTTTTAGAACCTTATCTTGCCTTATGATTTTCATGTTGAGCTAATCAAGGTCTGTATATCTGACTTGACTTTGGTAGGCAGCCCATATTCAAAGCACGACGGCGACCTACACACACTCTCTCAAAGCAGCCAACATTCCTTTAACCTGAACTACCTGGCCTAGCCACACTCTCTATATCTTAATACAAAATACGTTAACTAGTTAGCAACATTGTAGCACGTATCGAGTATACACGTCATTCACATAGAGCACATTTAAATCCTATGTCCCAGCTGCCAATGTTTATTCAATGCATAAATAATAGTACATAGGGGCACACACACGCATCTATCTACAACTCCAATACACAACCGCTATGTACTACACTCCATTACATTTTGTGTGTTCACAGTTTAAGAACTAATAGCAATAATTTTGCAATAGTAGCATACAATCTACTTAACTGCTCGAACAGAATGGGAAATCATTTTGTATTGAATGAATTGTTTTGGGAGAGAGAATGCGAAGCACAGCATCAAAGTACTTATTATTACATATACTATTTCATATAATATGAAAGCGTCAAGTCAGCCCCCTCAAGTTACTCGTCTACTGGTTTGGTTACGTTCTACAATTATGTTCTCAAAGGCAAATGCAGCTTTCCTTCACCACCACCACCACCACTACATACTCGTATGTATCATCACTGTCTCTGTCTAACCTTATGAATGAATACGCTTCATTCAGATTTTATTACTAGCCAGGAACTTGCCAATCTTTTATGTTATAGTAAGAGTCATTCGACTGACCTATCCACTGCTTTACGACGTTACCTTTCCGTTCCTCCTTTTCCCTTCACATAGCACACAATTACATTCCTGCAGATACTTTTGCAGTTGCAATCAGAGTACGAGATTCTCTCTCTCTCTCTCTCTGTACGGCTTCAGCCACACATAACCGTGCTGCTATCATACTGTCTGTTTACTAGATGTATGCAAGAGAGGAACATGTATCAAGATTGCAATTTCATTTCATATACACGGCAACTTATAGAACATCAGTGGATGTAGCAGTCAAGGACCACGCCATCAAAGTGCATGCAGCCATTGCAATGCCATAATGTATCTACATCTAACAAATGTAGAGTGTAAATTACTATATAATAGAGTGTTGTACTATATACTACAGATAGCGATACATAGCCTCAAGCACAAAAGTCATACTTAGCTCTATGTGTGTATGCACTACTGACAGTAGTAAATGGCACAGCAGTTCATGTAAAAAGGTTCTGTGCAGAGTGTTACTGTAGAATGTGTGGATTGTATGTGAAATCATTTACAGCAGGTGCACAGACTAGAAGTTAAGCATTCCTTTTCTTATTTATCATTTACTGTGTGTGTGCAAGTTTCGAATCTGATTTGCAGTCACATCAGTTCAAACCAAGTGTACGTACAAATATGAACTTATGACTCTCTCTCCCCTACTCACTACATATTCGAATTCTAAGGACATTGCATACCCCAATTCAATTCAATACAAAGCCACAGAATGTTTTGTGGGGATATAAATGTACTAGAATACATAAGACTCGGCTAATCTATATGCTGTCGAATTCATGATAAGCTGAAGTAAGTGCATGTATGTGCATGTAGTAACATTGCAGTCAAACAGCGGAGTGCCTATACTTTTCCCTTGGCACAGACAAAATACTATGCATTAGCTGTAATTCATTCTAAAAAGTCGATGGCTTGTAAACAGGTAGACAGATCCTGTCTGTAGATTGCAACACAATTCACAGAATTTCACTGTCTCTGCATAGCACATGTTTTTTTCGTACTTGAAATGTAGCAGAACTGACCATTTCTAACTGTAAGGAATATTATGTTTTATAAATCGCGGCGGCTCGGCCCATTCCACAGGGGAACAATCAGGGGGATGAGTTTGCGAAAATGCGTTTTTTTTATTCAGTGAATAATGAGTTCTAATTACAGAAAAAGTCGTCTGGGAACACTTCCACTTTGTTTTTATTTGGATAGGTCAGTTCCTCCACTGACCCTATTGAACATAAAAAAGTGAACGATTCGACGTTGCCGAATTTCAAGATCAGGGCCCACTACATTTTAAGGGTTAGTACACAGGATGAAAACGTGGTGAGACGCACCAGTAAAATCCTATGAAACGGCAACTTATTTTTAGATGCGAAGTCATATAGACTTTTCATTTTCTGTAGACTAATTTCCAAAATTCAAATATTATTCAGAAAAGAGGAGCACCAATTAACCTAAAAGCTTGCCCTTGGCTCTCCTTTAAAACTCATCGATTGCAGACTTCAATCATTTCTTGTACTTTGTGTCAATTTCCAGACGACAGAATATTTTCAGACATAAGTAAGCGTGGAGAACGACGAACAACCGAAAGAAACTCCTCTCAATGCCGAAAACTTCACACATGTCTACAACTTTTCTTCTTATCTGCGGATCTATATTACAGCTTGGAGCAATAGAGCATCATCCATGAATCGGAGACACAAGGCAGCACACATCAATTGCAGTAACTGTTGATGACTCTCATTTGCTAATGGCTTGTTTATAATGATTCAAATATTATATAGCACCATACACTAAATTCGTGGCAATGCTGCTGTAGGTGAAGAAATCATGATTAAGACTCCATACAGATCACTGCCATACGTATATCGCATGTAATCCATTAACATTGTAAAATTCAAGTTGTATTAGTAATAGGAAAAGCTGAGAGCACGGTGGACTGGCTAGTAAGAGAGCTATGGCATTATGGTGAAGTCTTATGGTTGTGTTGATGGATGGAATGTAGCGGAGTCAAGTCAATAGAAATGCAACTTATACCGCATGGTATGTAGGTTTTAAGGCCATTCTGCCCTTCCTTGCCTCCTGAAACTGTTCAACTACTTCTCTCTA
>JABASC010002129.1:0-19015 GCA_019776185.1 Plutomurus gul | reverse complement strand
AATGTGAATACTAACCTGCTCACTGTATACATTTCTCAATGTTTTCATTTTAATATCAATACTAGTCGGCTAGTATATACATACGCGTGCTGTACAGATTAGCCGTAACATATACACAGGCAAAAGATCAATTTCTGGAGTTGAGCTGCTGCTGCATGCATAGCTAATGAGCTAACTCAGATTGGTTAATATACATTATATGGATAACATGTGACCAAGATCGATGAACTAATTGTACGTAAATAATGTCAATGTATTTACATGTGTACTGAACAAATGCATTTATTGTTTACAAAGTCTGGTTTACTGCGAATTATCTTATTACGTTCTCTAATATCACATACTTATTTATCATGTAATACGAAATAATCTTGTATTGTATCTGTATTTACGTTACATTTAATTTTGGAGAGTATGTATAAGTATCACATTTCAGATCGCGGGTTTATTTTGGCGTGTTTAGTGTTTGCAAATGTAATACCTCAAGTGAAGGAGTGTAAATGTATGCATGAATTTAAATTAATCAACAGTTCGAATTGTTAATAAAGAAAGTGTGGAAAGCTGCTACCGTCAGGTAATCTTTACATTTCTTTGTATACGTAGTCTTTTTCTTTCCGAGATGACTCATGTAGTTTGTAGAAATTTTTATTCAAAATCGATTGAATATCCATGATTTCATTTAATAAAATCGTCCAGTTGGAGTTTAAATACAAGTAGGTGAAAGTAGTATGTAAATGACCATTTCTTGCGCAAAGCTCTTAGGCTTTTGTATTTCACAGAAAACCCGAGCTGGAACGAGTAGCTACGAAACTAAACCAAGAAGAAGATACTATATTGGATTGAGTGCAATGTAAATGTATGCTAGCGAAGTGATGTCACGTCTTCCCCGGGTAGACTGTAGCGGGTTGCATAAAACATGCAAATTGAAGGACAACCATTTTATTTGTAGCACGTCAGCAGGAAAAGGAGAATATTTGCGTCACAAATAGTTTCATAATAACAACTAAAGTATCTACTTTATTTATAAAACCAGGGACTACTTTAAGTTTTAATTCGTGCACTGATTGCGATGGATATATAGTTTATAAGTGCAACAAAATAGTAGTACTGTGTTTTTCACCTTGACCAACCGTCTCAATGTCACTGCAAGAAATGTCAATTTACTGAAAATCATTAAAAAATGATACAATTGGCTGTGATTGGTGTGATTTCTGTTGTCTCTGTTTTCGTCGAATCTAGCGATGGGATCAACATCAAGCCAGCAGAACGTGAGTTTAAGTATTTTTCTAAGTACATATATGTAAATAATTGTGAAATTAATAGTTGGAATGAAATGAAATAAAATGATGAACAAATTAATAGAGGAAATCTACAGTCACATGCTGTGTCCAAATCCTGTGAGTAAAGGAGCGATAATCAACGATGTAGGATTAGGAAGAATGATGGCCGTTGTCTTGGCCCAAGGGTGGAAGGCTATCGAAAGATTCAGTCCGTGTACATTCACTGAAGAAACAGGACCTGGAATGAATGGATCCGAAGTCAAAGTTAGGTCTATCAATCTCAACGTGGAATCTTGGAATTTTAGTACTGCAAATAAGTGCGAAAATTTCATCAAGGTATCTCAATATGCACATTTTGCTAGAAATGGTTTTAAAAAAATATTTGCACTGTACTGAATATGCATTCTGTAATTTTTGGCTTATTATTTACATTGCACTGCACATTTTGCTTGTTTCGTTTAAGTAAACCTTTAACGCAATAAGTCTTTCTCTGTACATTTACAGATATAAGTACCACTTATTAGACTAAACAGATTGGAAAGTGTATTTCGTGGAAATTATAATGGTTGTGTTTCTAATATGATTGTGTTAAACTAATGTATTTGGTAAATAGTTTCGAGATCCTGGTCAATATGGAGAAGGATTTCAAGTAATGTGTGGACGTGAGAATTTCGATCAATATTTGGGCCCGTATGGACATCCGATGGTTTTGTACTACAGGTATACTTACATATAAAATATATACATACTTGTAACTAGTGTACATAATCATTGACAAAAACATTTTATTTTTTGCCTCTACAGATGGACAGGTCGCGGTATCTCTTTCCCACTATTCCATTCCAGCTACGGACCTCACTTCCGAGACAGGAAGGAAACCAGTCAAATCAAATATTTGCAGATATATTTTGCTGTATACACAAGTACGTCTTACGGTTAACCAGTGTTTATTGAATGATGAAAATTAAATAATTTATTAATTCATTTAACACAATATTTTACATGATGAATACAGACAAAACATGGAATTGTCGTGTGCAGCAATACAGGCTCGATCTGCAAAAAAATGGCTGTCCATCTTCCTACAACACGGAAACGTTCTGTGGTGACTACAACTGCTCAGATTTAGAATTCCTCTATCAACATAAAATGACCGTTTTCAAAGATGGTGAAACTGACAAGATTCTTGTATGGAAATCAAGAACCAGTGATAAGTATCGCATGAGAAATTTTCTAAGGCAAAAGTTTGTTCCAATCGTGTTTCTCGTAGTGCTTATCTTCGCTTACAAATCGTACATGAAAGCTGGGTTCAGGTACATAATATAATACAATCATTGTCCAACTCATCCTTGCGAAAAAAAATATTTCGAGTATTTCACTTAAATTTCTCTGTAGATTGCAAGGACCCTCACCAGCAAATGCCATCGAAGCAGCCACACGACTACGAAGACTTCCAAGAAGTTTTACCAGACCCTACTGCTCTCGCGAACTGCGACAAAATTACTGGGAGTATGGAGAGCACGGAGGTATATTTTCTGCTTTTTTAAAAAAATTCAAAGCACCATACATTTGGTCCCGCAACGATCTCAGAAACCATGTTTATTTGTTATCATTGTCGAAATAATCGAAATACACTACCATTCCATTTGCCACATAGAAGCAAGTGCAAATCAGAATTTCATTAGAAACACAAATAATATTTAATTATTTTCCAAGTACGATCTTAAATTTCAATTGAGCCATCCATAAACGTAATTTGGAGGATGCACTCGGCATCCTGGAATTTGTGGCTACCAATTTTCAATTTGCACAGAAAAGGTTATGGCATGGGTCAAAAAGAGCGATATTAAGTTCATGGGTCGAATCCACGGAGAGCACAAAAAATTAAGCCTGGTGATCACACCTATAAGGGGTCAGTCCTCCAGCATAGCACTAGGCCATCGGCCACCTGCAGTCACTAACTTCTTGTGCGGTGCAAGTCATCTTACGCTAGATGAGATACATATCCTTCCTTTGATCTATGTTCATATACTGGACTATCTTTTGGGACACACGTGGTCTGCGTAGTCTTAAGTACTCCAATTGCATGAGCTTTTTGGCTGTACTTGCTACCTTACCTGTTAATTGCTATTTCTAATTTTATGTATCCACCATGTGATTGTGTTGCGTCCAGTATGAATAAATGTATATTTATCGGCGTAAAGTCTCCCATCAGGAGCCACTGTGTGTTTTCGATTGTTTCGACAATATCCACAATGTGCAGTAAATATATGTATACAAATTGCTTCGTTCTTATTACCATTCCAGGATTGCCACCACCCTACGGTATGGATTCTGCTGTAACACCCGTGGACCCAACAGTTGTCGTCACAAACGAGCGTCCTAAACAGTTTGACCCTTACAAAGCTGTTGACCCATGCCCCGCATACGAAGATTTGGCGCCACCGTCATACTCAGAGGCAACAAAAAGTAGCTCGAATGACTTTTAATTTAGAAACAAAACAAACAGTTGTTGCTTACAAATTATCTTACCAAATATACAGTTAGCTATTACACAAATATACTTAAAAGTTAAATTTGCACGGGCTTAATCTGTACCGTTCCCGAGCACGTTATCCATGAAGGTTATGTTAAATCAATAGGACGAGTGTATGTGGTTTTCGGAATTCTAAATTGCTTCTAAACAAAAGTACAAAACAGGTCGACTGTAAGCACGCAAAGAAGCTGTTGTATTTCTTTGTTGTTTTAATTTACAGTGAGCAGTTAACATTTGATTAACTATTTCACTGAATATGTGAACACGAATTATTATTATTTATTTTGTACCTTTGTTTAGTGACAATTTATTATCTAACCAAAAACAAACATTCAAGACTGCCGAAGATAATTGTACGGTTAATGTACAAAGAAATATACCCTTTTAGTAGAACTAGATTAAATGAACTCATCAAATTTCGAAGGTAAATTAAAGTTAGAGTATAGAATGTTAGGTAATACTTAAGTAGGAAGCGCAAATGCACAATTTAAAGATAGTCAATTAAAGTATTTGGAGAAAGACAACTCAAGAGTCTACGTTGTAGAGTTAAACCCGCTTCAATTCCAATCTTGTAATTGTGTCAAACAAGAAAGACTATATCCTAATCATTTCTTTAATCAAAATAAAGCTCATCTAACATCTCACTCAACCACACAGATGTAAATAGTAGCGAAGATATTTTTTGCAGTTTTTCGCAAATCTTAGAGTAAGCGTTGAAAATGTCAAATATTAATTTTGTAAAAAATCTGATTTTTTTGATAGTTGTTCTTGAGATACATAAAAGTATAAAACTAAATACAGAATATATAGGAGTAATACAAAATCTTTAATAAGAAATTTCAGCAAACAATTAGCTCTGCACAAAAAATGCGACACGTAAATGGTTCAAGAATTGAGTAATGGAGAAATGTTCCATTTAAATGTTTTTCATACATAGTTCCTTAAAAAAGTGCAGCTAAAAGAGAGTTGTTAACTTGATATTCTCCACACTGCTGGCTAGCTCAAGTATTTCACAAAATGCAAACAATCTTAATTTCTTTGCTTTTGGAATAAAAATTTGAAACAAACCATTTCAAGGAAATAATGCTAAATTGTTGTGGATTACCTAATTACATATTATGTTGTTGCGAGTGACAGAACACTAATCTAATTCGTTTCCAAAAATGTGACAGCTAATTGTAACTGAGAAGAGAAAAACGATGGCGAATATACTTTATGTATACATAATTACAATAGTTACAAAATACATGTCCTGTAATATGTTAATTTCGTCGTGGCTGCATGACCAAAATTCGAATTTAATTTACCAGTGATTTAGGCAGGGAGCCAATCTGTAAATTGTACAGCTGTGGTAGTGGCAAGTCTCATATTCCACGCAAAATTACGATTAATAAATGACAGTCTCGTTATATGCTCCTTTGTGAAACATTGTGACTTGTAGTATTTGTGGTTTAATTATACTTCCTATCCGCAGGCAACAATTACTACACACTTGAATTCTCTTGCCCGAAACAATCATTTACAAACACCTTATGTATTATATAAACAATGACAGTTGAATGCGCAAGGTGTGATCAAGCCATCAAGCTTCACTATCAAATTGAAAAAATACCAATCAACATGAAAACTTTATTCAAATCGTCAAGTGAAAATAATGAATCAACATGATATAAGATTGTATGATTTTATTTTTCCTGTTGTGTGCTTGTACATATTTATGCAAAAATACGAAAATCGTAATGGATGAAGAATTTTTTATAACAAATCATGGATTATTTACTATTGAACTTAGAATCTATCTCCATTTGTTTTTCGATAGGGAAATTATTGTCAGTGAAGAAACATTCAATTTCTCTGCTTAATGTCGCTAAGCATGTTGGGGCAGACATGATAGGGTCTTCCAACTCGTCAATTTCATAGTCTGGGTACATTTTATCACATTCTTCGCGATCCACCACTTCAACATCCCAGTCGCCACTCTCTGACAATAAAGATAAAAAGACAATAGTTTTAATATTAAAAACAATGGACACCATCACCATCCCTGCCAAGGAATATTCTATTATATAACCCATGTACATTTCGAAAGCTTTTGCTATTGAAGAAATGTGCAAAATACCGTTTTCTCCTTTAAATCGCATGTATGTACATGGTAAAATCCTTATATGTATCTTAACTATGAGGGCTTAAAATTATTTACATGTAGATATCGTAATGACTTGGGGTGAAACAAGAATATGAATATCAGTGCGTAATGGGTGTTCATTCATTTACCTTCAAAGATATTATAATAATAATATCTACTACCTCTATGTTTACCTTCTACAGGAGTGTATTTCCAGGTTTCACATTTTACTGTGGATCGCAAATTCAATTTTAATGGCATAAAGTGCATTGAAAAAGAAATCTTTCCTGCAGATTGACCTACAGAATCGCAGATCTGTGCAGCACTCTGGAAAAAAAATTTAAAAAAACTTACAAGTAATTTTTTATTAGCTAAACGAATCTAGATGTATTGAAACGTAAAGATGCGCAATTATTTAATATAAAAAATAATTTTTGTGCCTTTCTGAAAAAAACTTTTTTCTATGTTCCATTAAATGCAACCAACCTTTCCATCGACAGTAACAGCTTTTTGTAAAAACCTTTCTGTTCCTCGTGCGTATTGAAAAATGCATTTTCCTCCAGGATATTTATCCGGTTGCCAAAAAGTACAAGGATGGTTGAATGTATTGGGATAATAACCATCTGCATTTTTTTAATTATTAGGGGGCACATTAAATTCAATAATTATATATGTAGGTAAGCACTCACAACATGGTCTTTGAACCCATCTAAAACATCCAGACATAAAGATTTTCTCCGCCAAAGCTGTGTGTCGATTTGCTTTTTGCCACCAATCCAAATGGTGTTTAGGCTGTTCTAATGGCACTTGGTAAAACATTTCCTCAATCATCATCCGAGTTTTGTTTACGTGGCCCAAGGTAAACAATCGTGTCCCCATCTTTCTGCATAGTTTAATTGCTGCCTCTTCCGTTATTGGTACTTCAATTTTGCCGTCATAGTTTAACTCACCAATGTGTGGTAAAACTAGTGCGATTTTTTTAAATATTAAAATTTGTCGTTCTCAAAATTATCAATTTACTTTTTTGAATTGATTTAAATAGTATTTCAATGATATTTTGATATAGTATCTGAGTTACAATACGTTTTAGGTAACATTAGAGAATGAAAAATATGTCGTCATTTTATTCATTTTATTTATTCATTGAAACCAAAGTATTTTTACTGCAGAATATTTAAAATTAACTAGGAATTGTAAGCCGAATGTACACATTTAGATGATCATGCAGGAAATCAAATTGGTAGCATACATATATGAAAAACTCTAGAGATTTTTTGAAAAGTGGTTTGAAATTCACTAAACCGAAAACTAAAGAAAGCTAAATTATGTAAATTATCAATGAGTAAATACCTACACATAAATAGTTGACAAACAAACAAAACCTATGCCATTCACCAAAATGTATGAAGACTTACTGTCACATGAAGACGATGCTACGATTGCCAGAAACAGTACTGCCTTCATTATTACGTATTGCTACATGCATGTGCACAATTCTCAAACTGACACGAAATTGATTTTATGAATGTTTAGCTGTTGCAAAGCCAAAATAAGAATTCATTACAAACGACCCCATTTATTACAATGAGCTATCAACCAAAACATTAGAAAATACATCAACACTTTCTCCATCGGCCTAAAATACAAACGTAAATAGTCACATTTTTAAATCATACAATTTGTAATGTACAGCATACGGAAATCAATTAGAGGCCTAATTACTCATACCATGTTTCAATGGTACGAGTAAAATTTAACCCAAATAAGGGTGATTAAGCATGAATGCAATAACTAGCTTTTTGTAAATATTAGATTGAGGTGACATTAATATCTGACTGGACTTTGAAAGCGTGTAAGCATTGACAGAATGTTGAGGAATTTTAGAAATTAAACATTTAGGAAAAAAATTACAACGCGTATATTAAGTGATTAAAATTGCATAAAATGATATTACAGATTTTTCGACTTGATGGCACAAAAAAACTAAATTCACTCTTAGCATCTCAGCACTTCCATTTGGGAAGAAGTATGAGATTTTGGCTAGAATCCATTATTACACACGTAGGTTATCGTTTAATGGGCTTTTTATTTACACTTTGCTTATTTGTAGTTTGTGGGGACAGCTTAAAGTTCCCATTTGTTGTTTTCGTAACTGTTTTACAACGCTGACACGAAACCTCCAATGAAGAAAGTCTTTGGTGTTCCTTTTCAGAGGCTATTTTATTATTTTTAATTTTCTCTGCTATTTGTCTTCGTCTTTTTCTTTCAAAATATTTCTCAATAACTTCGTTGTTTTCTGCATAATTTCTGTTTTGAGAGTGGCTTTTCTTTCTTTTTCCATCTTTAGAAGCCCGAAGACGATTGGCAAACACAAGATTTACTCTTGCTATTTTAGTCAGTAGTTTATCAACAGGCTTACAAACTATTTCTCTTCCTTCGAAATGGCAGCTTGCTTCAGACATTGCCTGTACGGAGCTCGGTTTCATTACGGGAGATGTAGGTTGTTTACAATTGCGAATTGTTTGCTTAACCCACGTCTCCAATTCATCAACTGGAATAAACAACCAAATAACATATACATATCACGCTATTTGCATAACATATCATAACAAGTGTACAAAGCAGACTCACAATCAAAAGCCCATTGGATGCATCGAAGTGGACTTTCAACATTTAGAACGATTGGCATGAATTTCGGAACAAAACGTTTCTCTCCCATGAGACTCGTTGTTTGACTAAAAAATTTACAGATTTGCAGAGCTTCCAGTCCTCTCACCACCGTCTCATTGAAAGGAGTGAAGTATTCCGGCATCTGGTCATTCGTAAATGGAACACATCTCAACTTTTTGTTGTTGTAGATGCTACTGTACGACCGAGGCACAAAGTAACGGCTGTGCAAATCAATCACTCCATTAGCCTTCTCATCTACAAAGAACAATAATCCAGCGTAATACATTCAACGGATCTTGGAGAACAATTTTATAATTAAAGCGATTACAGAACTATAGTAAATTAATTAATTAGATGTAATTACTTTACTATTATATATCTATGGATTAAAATATTAGTAATATGTAATGAAAAGAATGATTTGTATTGTGTAGAGTTTAAATTAACCAACCACCATAATTTTTCGATTGAAGCAGAAAACATCCATGTCGGAAAATTTTTGGTTTTGTACTAGCTCCTTGAATAGGCACTAAAACCAATGCGTTTGATTGGTCTTCATTGTATTCTTCTCGCAATTTTTTACACAGAGACGAGACCGACCAATCTGGTAAAAAGTGATCCCTTCCGTGTGTAGGAACTTGTCTTGGTATTGGACTAACAATACAAACTGAAACCAAAATATAACTGGTAGTGCCACTATAGTTTATTTGTTTCTGTGTACAAGAAAGGTCAAAATTGAATCTTACCTGCCAGATGCGTTACCGATACAAGTAGAGCACTAATTGTCAGAAATACATTCATTACTATTATGTAGCAGTAGTAAAGTATATATTTTTGTATTCAATTCAAGCGAATTTCAACTACAAGAGTAAGAAATACACGGCTGTTCCTCGAAAGTGATTTTCACGCACTGTCACTTCGTTTAATACTGAAATCAGGAAATCTATTCCTTCTTATCCTCGAAGAAGAAAGTCTCAGTTTGTTTATGTGTTTGAGCATTTTATGTTCCAAGATTTCAATAATATTTGATTTAATGTAGGATGTTGTAGGAGTACCGTTAGCTCAACAGAATGGTTGCGACTTGTTTCATGAGCACACTGACGATACATTATAAGCTCAACTTCTAATTTTGACATTTAGCCCGACGCAATCCTTGCCATTTCGTGAATGTACACATATCCTGCATATACACTTTATAGTACTTTATGTATTATATGATATGCCTATGGTTCCGATATCTATCCGCCCGCTCATATCTATTCGTTCGGTGCTCTTCAGACTACGACATATTTATTAGTAACGAAGTACATCCATATGATGTGAAGTGTAAGGTGTACTAAGCATTGGAATAATTTCAAAAGGTTTAAAAACTCTGATCTACAAATAAGACCTCGTAGACCTTAAACTTTATGATCACTCTTTCATTCTATTTATTTATATCTGTCTTTTTTTCTCACGCACAGCATCATGTAGGTTATAATAAGCTACATCATCATCACAATATACATTTTAGCTGCACAGTATTGCATAGAACGATTCACGTCATATTGGATCGTTATATTGCATATATTTAGCTAAGTATGTATGTATACAATTATTTAATGACACAAGAAGATGCAACAAATACGACCGTTCAATTATTTCTTCATAAATTTCTCCAGCTGTACACGCATTACTCTTTGACACAAATCCCAATTTAATTCATAACCGTACGTACAAATTTAAAAATCCTTGCACAACTGCAAAATCTAATCGTAACTATTCATTATAAGTACAAGCGCTCTCTTATATAAATCTTGTGCCACTTGAAAAAGCGAAAACAGTGAAGAAGAATTAGAGCTGTAAAATTGTAGAGTTTTCACTAAAATACCAGTAGCTTGAATAAAATCGCCATTTTTCAGCAATTCATCTGCTTCATACAGTTTTGACTGATGGTCCTCTAATTCCAGTGCAAATCTCACACAATATTGATCACACTTTACACATCGAGGAACTTTAGAACCCGATGAGCAGTCATTACAATATTTTTTAGGTAATTGATAATTACTGATTGTGTCAATTGTCCAATCGTTTACGCATGCGTCGCACTGACAAACAAAATGGTATCTATCTAGTAAAAAATTTCTTCTCTCTTTTAAACTTTGCGTTGTGAATTGAGGCTTATAGCTAATAAATATCTCATCTCCAGCTTCCAGAGATCTCAACGTAACAAATGCAGTCTTCAGGAATTCACATCTCTTCGCCATCACTGTATTCGAATTACATGAGTGATTAGCTAGGCTGAAAAAAGGGAAAATGGCGGTAGCGTACGAATGGGATTTGCAATTTTTAAGAGTCCGTGAATTAGCAATTGGTGGTTGCACAATTTCCTTCGTTCCAGTCTGCAATTCGCTGATTGCTATTGCATTGTATGGTATATTTTCTATATGTCTTAATAATAGTGAACTTATGAACTCTTCAAACAGTTCTTGAGAATGTTCTTCAGTGTATTGACTCTGCAGGCTGCTAAAGAAGTCGGAAGTGTCTCGGAGTGCATACGTAAGCACAATTGCCCTAAATACATTGGAGACGATTTCTGACAAGGCCGTTCCCTTTGCATGGGATATCAAATGATAAATTGGAAGGTAGGATTGTGAGTTATACATTCCTTTGTCATCGTATCCAAGTATTGAGTTCTCTTTGGGGCTAAAATATTCGTGGTTATTATTTGTGCCAGTTTCGGATGACAACAACTGTCTACTCTGCTGAAATAACACGAACAAACGAGAAGGTCCTACTTTCCCAACTATTCTTGCTGCTATCAGATCCTTTAGCACTGTTTGGTGACAATGGTGATACACCAAGTAGGCATTATTCTCAAATCGGTGATAACTTTTCACAGCTTTTTCCCTGCAGTCTTCTCCGCAGTACATAGCCTGTGTTTAATAAATATTATCGACTATTATTTTTTGTTCGTACATTGTTTCCATTCAGAAAGTGCGGATATCCTTATGGTATACTTGAAAGTGTATGTAAACAAGGTTACATGATAAACTACCGATGAATCAGTAAAACTCTTTATAGGCCATAGAAACGGGTCATTACTTTCTTGGATGCTACCAGCACTCTAGTACTCTATCTATGTATTTATATAGCCAAGATTTGATAGGTATTTAGTAATAAATTGCTTACAAAAGTGCAGTTGGTGCATGGAATTCCACCCCGAAGCCGTATATTGCAGAAATGACACCTCTTGACATACCATGTCAAGTAATCTGTTAGAATTTGTATAAATGGCTCCTCAACAGCTAACACGGCCCCTGCAGATGTTAAATAGTTTATCATACTATAAGGATATAGAACTGCATTTTAATACTCAATTATCCAGAGATGCACAACCATCATTTTGTTGGTGACACGTGTTCCAAATATTTTTGTTTCAACATAAATTAAATGCTAGATGTGAGAAAAAAGCGTAAGATTCGGGTGTATTAATTAAGCGAATGAAATAAAAATAGAAATCTAAAAAAAATCTAATGTGTTCTCAAACACCTACATACAAAAACGACTGGGTGGATCTATTCACATTGTAATGTAATGTTTAAAAAATATCGCCAGCAAAAATACAAAAGACTTTGTTTTTGGATATAAAAATTTGAATGTTCGTGAAGCAGTAAGCGCAGCTCCCTTAAAATAAAAGGTTCTTGAGCGGCTGCTGATTATTTAAAGAATTAATACAGGCTACCGATGACACAAGCTACAAAATACAAAAAAAAATTGACTTGTAAGTTAAGATCTTGAAGCGTTGTCACACCTGTTAAGGCCTTTGTTTCAACCTCAAGGCTCGAAACGTGGAAACCATGTGGAAATCTGATAAAACAAGTATGGCAAGTAAATTCAAATAAAGTTTTGTTTTTAATAATAAACCCGCGTTATTATTTTTAGTGCAGGAAAACTTAAATCATATTTCATTAAGTTGGTTTTACCATTCATTTCTTTGTCTTCTGTCAATTTTTGCTGACGATGTACGTTTTTCAGCTTCATTTCTTACTATCTACCGTTCACCTCACCTGCAGGAGTGTTTCTGTTCACTACCAGTCTTCTTCCTCGATCTGATGCGTAGTCAATGGTGATACATTGTTCCGCATTTGAAATAGTAGGATGCTGTGTTTTTAACTTGAGTATATTCTCATCACTGTACTTTGTTCCCTCCGTCTTCATTTCGGTGGATTTGTCATTATTATTCTGTCTTCTTTGGATCACTTCATTGCACTTTTTTCGTCGTTCTACTAACTTGTCTTGTAGATTTTCCGGGTATTTATTTTCGAGTGCCAGTTGAATATCTGAAAAGTTGTTCCAATAATAACATGAAGCCCATGAAATCCTGTAGTCAGAAAACTAGTCAAGTCAGAAATTGAAAAACTAGCCTCTCAGTGCCAATTTCGCTTCTTTTATTTGTACAAACAAAGCAGATCTATTGCCGTATGCCAAACCCAATTCTTCTTCTCCTATTCTCGAGAAAAGAATTGCCAGATCGTATCCTCTTAATGCTAATGTGAAATCTCCAGCTTTGTACGCCCCATTAGCCTTCTCTCTCAGTTTTTGGGACATGTCTGCGGATTTCTGGAATCCTAACGAGTATTTTTAGACCATGAATTATTTCCACATTAAACATCGAGTAGTTAGCACGGCTGTCAATCACCAGTCACAGACAGCTGGAATTTTTGCCACTCTTTTACACAGAAAACTTAACAAAAAGTGTAGTACAGATATACATTCCTCTGCACACGTTGGTAAAACATTAACATAAACAATTCAAGTTTATCCGATTAAAGTATACAAAGAAACTCACTACTTACTTTGGATGTAGACAGCAGGTACAGGTATCCATTTGAAGTATCTCTTGATAAGTTGAACTCTCTGGAGCTCATCGGTGCAATTTTCAATATCCTTCCGTATACCACCATCGGCTTCATTTTCAGAACCTTCCAATTTTTTCAAAAAACTGCCACGTAATTCCTTCAAGTGATTGTCGTCCTTCAAAAACTTTTCTTGCCAAACAGCTTCCAACTGCTCTTCTTCTGTCATCTTCGTACAATTGATCTGCTTTTATTTCTTCATTGAAATAACAAACGGCGATGTGTTGTATATGGAAACTAACCACAAGAAACAATACTACTCCCTCGACTTATTATGATGATGTTAAGGAAACAATGAAAGTTTGCTTTCTGATTACCCATGCGGAGTCAAACATGAACTGTTGTATTCGAATTGAGAGCATGAGAACTTAAACAGTACGAACTGTTGCTACAAATGATATCGACAGAAATAACTTGAGCAACAAAAAGTTATTTTGGGCGCAAAACAGCAGATGCGTGAGTTTTGCTTTTATTTTATTACACACATCACACAGAGACAGATAGACTGTCTGTGACAGGCCCCCGACTTTCATCTGGAACTGAGCTTTCTCTATATAGTAAACCTCAAGTACAATACTATAATACATAGTAGCACTATGTGCACTTAATGTGCACAATAAATTAAATCACTACACATACATATAAGCTGCAAGTCGCAACACAGAAATGTAGAAGCTGCTTTAATCGTGGTATTGTCTTGAAAAAACTGCCAGCATAGCAGACGGATAGACATTAAGAAGGAGACAGACGATACGTAGTCTAATGTCTAAAAAAGTAGAGGAGATTCCTTCCCTCCTTTCACACATCTGTGGATAGAAATTCCATCCAACTCCGACTCTAACATCTACTATGCACATACTATGTATGACAAAGTTTATACGTGCACTTATTATACATACATATTTACTATAGTAGTATAACGATTAATGCTTACTAGCTATTACATTACGTAATGTGTGTTCATGTAAACAGAATTCGTCTCGTCTCATTCACCTATTTCTTCAGCTACGGTACATTTATTATCAATATATTCTTGGAATCAATTATGTATGTGATGACAGCAAGTAGGTATATATTAAAACACAACGCGGAAATAACACAGATGCAATGATAACACACTAGTTATAGTGTGTGGCAAATACTACAAGTAACATTGGAATCTCTGCCGTACATTTCACGGCTGAGCTTGTACATTATTATGTTAGTTACTCATAAACCTTATCTATAACACATTGTATCTAAAAATATTCGTATGTACATACATTAATATACAATGTGTGGGTAAATATAGAGTATATAATAGGAACGTGTCGTGTTCCAGAAATATCATTGAGAATGGAATGATGAAAATAAGACTAAAGTAAATAATGAAAGATGCGACAGTTTTTTCCGTCTCATGTCGTATCGTCTATTATTAATAACGGGAGATATCACTTTCATTAGTCAAAGAGTGGCTCCGCTGTTCCTTTTCCACCGTACTCAGCAGACAGTGAACCGGCAGGAATGTACTCCAACAGACTTTGTTTCCACTTGGCTTCGTCAGAGTCGTAAATGTGGACTTTGGATAGAGTATGACTTGACATGAAGTATTTCAGAATATTATAGGCATACCAAAACACCGTGGGACCTAAGAGCAATTATATGCTTAATTAGATCTGTGCGTGATTTGTTTGTTTTGCTTGATTAGTTTTATTGGTTCTCTTACAGTTGACGAGATAGCAGGCTCTGAGAGTCTCGGGATAATAACTGTCGAAATCCTTTAGAATTTTTATCATAAGCTCCAAGGCTGCAACGTTTAAAAACAAAAAAACATGTTTTAGACCTGCCTCGTATTTAAGTACAAATAATTATAATTTTCTCAATTCTCATAATTTTGTAGAAAACGAAACACAGCGATAAAATAGGTTAAGTAATAATAAATAATATTGTGAGAAGTAAATACTAATTGGAGACATACATGCCCAGTGAGCCGCTTTGGCAAAAGTCAGACCCCCACAATCTAATACTGCCACAAATTGGTTGACACCATGCTTCTTCATTCTGACCAATTCAGTTTCGACTACTTTGGCCAAAAACCGAAGACAATCTTCTTTAAGACCTTGAGCCAGCACTGGTCTGACATCAATTGCCCCAATTCGGGAGAGATAAACTAGACGGAAATGTCAATTAGTACCGATCGTTCTTCTCCACTTTCCACTGATTGCGTTAGTTAAATTTAATTATAGTAACACCGAGTGTATAAAAGGACTGCGAGATGTACCTGGGTAGTTCTCATTATCTAGACCCATGTAGAAAGGCATTAGTTCATCCTTGACGGCACCTGGAGCTTCATAATCTTTTAGCAAGTCCGTGCCAAACTCTTCTCTCCATTTCATGGCCTGAATGAAACCAAAAAATTGGAAAAACACAGAACTTTTATTTCTCCGTAAAATAATGAGAATTACTTTTGCACGTGCCCTTTTTTCTCACATATCATTACACGCGAAAATTAATAAAAATTATTGATAATTTAAAAATAATACATAAATTAGTTAGTAATTATTTGATCAAAGTAATTACCTTGCGCAATTGGTCTTCGGCTTTTTTGACGTCTTGACTCCTCGCTAAAAGTGCCAACATTTTTTAACATTTTTAATATTATTTATTATACGAAATTATGTATTGAAAAAACTTGTCTATGGATGAAATGCTGTTTAATTAATAGTAGATAATAATTAAGCTGCTTATAAGAATACTGTATATGTGTATGACCACTGCGCGAAGACAAACTGGAGCAAGCCACGAGTCATGCAATTAGATATGTAACAAACGTTACCTATGCACACAGAAATATATTGCTAAGTTCGACCTTAAGTTGAATTACTATTATTATAATGTAATTTTCATATTAATCATATTTCGTTTGGGTTGCTGCTTCAAATAGAAAATATATGTGTGATTCTGGCAATCCCTACTTTTATTTCATGTAAGAGTTAATTATTTTACCCATAACCTCTAATAAACTTTGTGTAAGGACGTAATCTGACCTTTAGATAAGTATAGTGTCGAGAACACTTTCCGACCTTTTTAGGTATTTGCGTTTGATGTGAAAATATCAAATATTCACACTTCATGCGGATTTAAAAATGCTAAATCTAAATGCATAACTTTTTTCCATTTTTATGATCACAATGCACCTATATTGTTGAAGCTAAATACCTCTAAGACCTATTAGAACTAAAAGTGGTCGGCCCTTACACATAAAAAAGGTGTAGTACACATTTACTTGTACAGAAGCGCATTGAGACTTTGTGTATAATAAAATAAGTACTTCAACAGGTGTCTGCAATCCTAAGCTTCATTGATTGAAGGCCTGGTTCCTCTACAAACGGTAGGTACTTCAAACTTCTACATTGTCACAGGAAGAAGGTTGGCTGTTAAGAAAACAACGCATAGAGATAACGTGTTGAGATTCCCATGAATTTCAACAACTGTATCTGTGCTTGCATATTTAATGTATTGCTCTATATGGAATAATATTTACACTGTGCAGCAATGGTTCTTTAAAACAAAACAGGAATAATACCAGCAAGAGTTGAACCTACTTGTAGTGATTTCTGTTTATATTTACGATATTGTTTCTTATACGAAACACCTAAAAATTATGAACTCATTAGATTGAAATAATATTTATGCTTATTCAAAGAATACAACTTGTGCTTTTCTCATATTTAGCCGTCGGCTTGATTGGAAGACCAGAGTTTGAGTAGTCCTTACTCAGGGTTATGGAACTATGCTGGTCACAAAAAGTATCAAGGGCATTTTGCAGAGTTTAAAGTTAGAATCATACCTCTAAAAAATCGCACGAGCACATCATCTTCTTGGTTCAAATCTTTCACAACTTCCTTGAACTGAAAAAGACATTCAATAAACGAATTGTAACTTCCTTGCAGAATTTGCGTGTTGTTGCCAGCGCTGACAGCCAACGTTTGGGGAATTACAGTCAATGTTTCGTTTTTGCCTTATTTACAATTGAAGAATGAAAAACGACCATTAATTCCTTTCTCTTTTGAAATAGTAGGTAAAATAATGTTCTACTGACCCATCACAGTGAGTCATCAAGTGAATTTAAACAATGGAACAATAAACAAGCAGTTTCTTATTTCTCACATCCAAACAGTTTAAATTGCTCTCCTGCACGTTACCTTTATATTAGGCTGGGACTCTAATAATTATTTAGAAAATCTCAAAGCGCAAAAGTACCTTTCAGTCCAGGCAATTTCGAAACAATTATTAAAATACCGACAAAATATTACGAACCTGTTTAAAAGCAGCCGTCTCCGTTTCTTTAACGTAGCTCATGATGAAGATGTCAAAAATACCCCGGCTATCAAGGCAATTTGGCTTTACAGTAAAGATTGACGAAGCTCACAGTGACTTTTCTACTTGGTTGCGCTCTAAAGAATTCACAAAGGGCAGAAAAATGAAGATGACTTTGTTATATGATGTAATAATGTGTATAATCTGCAAACATTAGTATTATGTAGGTCCTTATAAGTCACTTTGTACAGCTTATTATTTATTAAATGGGAAAGAGGATGGCAAGAATTTGGACTTTACTCGTAAGTATGACCGCGTGTGCAATATAACTTGGATTTAACGGAACGCAATAGTTAACTGAGAGAACCACTTGCAGATTCCATGCTATGAAATCCATAAATGTGCTTACATATTTTTGTACAGTACAAATGCACAAAATAAGCACAGCACAATCTCACAATAGTCTTACTATACCTACATGGGTAATGTACATGTGCAGTCATACACAGATATGTAAGGATACGTGTGTTTGCATGTAACTGTGAAGGATGTACTACTGGTATGTAGGTATGCAGGGTGAGCGGAAGGATTCCTCAATTTTTCTGTTTGTAAGTGCTTAAGTAGTATAAAAAGGATGATTGAAGTAACTATGTCTTTCGTACCTCTAGCAAATACTCCACTCCACTCACTACACAGTATTGCAGTAATTCAACTTTTGTTTGTTCCATTCAGGTCGTTTCTTCAACTTATCACTTTTAACGTAAATGTGCAGTTGGTGCTTGAGCCGCTTTCTACTGCAAAGTAAACCTCAGTGTGAACCACATACGAGTTATATTCGCATACTGCACACTACACTGAAGAAAAGGGCTTCCCTCTCATACAAAAACTAATATACGATCAGTTGTAGACAAAAAGTTATAATGTGTCTGCCTACCACCAAGAGCTGAAACTGATTAAATGCAACCTACTGCAGTGCTTCTTATCTCTACCCTCTCTGCCTTACGAACATTATTATACGCTTTATACTTACATTATACACTTGTTGGTCATATTTTATTGTTCCTAGATGTATTCTGTAGTATATTATGTGCCATGTATTTCTTCTGTGTAAAAATCCAACAACAATGAAAAATTATGTATTTGTATCTTAACCCTAAAGACGCTTACCCCTAAAGACCCCTACCCCTAAAAATCCCTACCCCAAAAG
>JABASC010002128.1:0-19015 GCA_019776185.1 Plutomurus gul | reverse complement strand
TGAAATGTGTATTTATCACTTACTGAGAATGGAGCACGCAAGAATCCAGGCGCCACAACATTCGATAATAAATATACAAAACAAAATTAAATCTCTGATGTAAATTTTAAATGATTGCACGATTGTATCTCGAATAAAACTTTGTTACTAATGTTGCCAAATAAAATATTCACTGCGCAGGGAAGAAATCGGAAGAGATTCAGCCCATCCAAAATTCATGTGGCTGCCCATATATCTAAATAAAGGAGAAAAGATAGGCACATTATCGAATTGAATCTCCAAAGCTAGAAAGTTAACTTTCATGCATAATTTGCTGCTAGAGACACACAGAAAATAATTATGCTATTTAAATACTGAATACATAAAACCAG
The DNA here is from genome assembly GCA_019776185.1 of Plutomurus gul. Taxonomy (NCBI): domain Eukaryota; kingdom Metazoa; phylum Arthropoda; class Collembola; order Entomobryomorpha; family Tomoceridae; genus Plutomurus; species Plutomurus gul. The sequence continues at coordinate 18,644 of JABASC010002128.1, read as the reverse complement.
CTAAAATACACAGAGTATTTAAGCTTGGGTATTTATTTTATTTTTTTGTAGACTCATTCAGTTCGTTTTCTTGGGTCCGCTAACGAAACACAAGAATATTTACTGCTCCTTTTGTGCAGTGAAAACGTTTCCGAAACTGTCGCGTTATTTATTTTACAATTCCCCAATGTCTATTTTACTTTCTTCGTGCAAGAAATGCATCTGTACTCCTCTTATCAACTTTTAGTCCATAATACATACAAAAGTCCTACAAAGTGCTTTTATAGAATTCACTTTCTTTGTACGGCCTGCGAATACACTGCATGACTGTAGTCATTGTACATCTCGTCCTCTCATCTCATTAGGTCATCTGCAACTGCACTCGTACATGCAGATATGTGCTATTAAATTAATTGGTTAACGCTCACACAGATATCTTTGAATAAGAGAGCAGCCTTTGTTAGAGTCTATGTATTACTGGCCCTATATAACGTTATACTCTTTCTACGGCTGATGTCTAAGGTCTCTACGTGTGCCTGGACGTGGACGTAATCAGAGTTTCCATAGTCAGTGACTATTGTCCAAAATGAAAAGTGTCCGTCAATATAATCCCTTCACCGATATATTTGAAAATGTTAAAGAGAAAAGTCTGACTTCCCACATTACCTCCTTTAGTGCAAATAACTTTCACCCAGCTTCTCGCTTATTGGACAAACAATTCTCAACGTGGCCTCGTACATTATTACTAGAGTAAAGTGTAGTGTGTGCTCATTGACAAGTAAATTGAAGCCGCTCAAAAATTATCAGTCTCTATTGATTTAAAGAGTAGGAAATTGTACAAGAAGGAAATTACCGTGGCCGGGCATTTTTGGTTATTTACCAAAAAGCGTCCAGTGTCTAAGGCTCTCGGTAGTGTTGTAATTTAGTTCCAAGTTTAGTTCCGGAACTAATGAGAACTGAACTTGGTATTGGAACGGAACTAGAACTAAATTTTTGAATATTGGGGGAACCAGAATGGAAATAAAACTAAGTCTTAGAAAAGCTGCAGGAACAGAACCGAACTGGAACGATGGAGTTTTGGTGGGACGAAACTTTCATAGGAATTATGTTCTAAGTTCAAACTAAGTTTCTATATAATCATAATTCTTGTATAATCAGTAGGTAAAACGGGTTGATAAGTGCGAACACAACATTTACATTTGAGTTTCTTCCTTGGATCAACCTCTCTATGTAGTTAAAGTGGGATCGGTATTATCGAGTCTATATCATCCATTTGTTGAATTTTATTTTTATTCGTTTTTGCGCAAACATAGACTTGAAAGATAAAGACACTCAATACTAAAATTTAGGGCCATTCTTCGATTTGTATATTTGCACTCGGAAGGCAGAAATCGTATCCTGTTTGTCACGACAAAAAGAGAATGTGTAGCTTAAAATAATTAATTATTCTTGCAGGAAGTTCACTTTGGGTCCCAAATAAAAAAGAAAAGAATATGTTCGTAATTCCAGCCATTAATCCGAATGAATGGAATAGTCAGGGATGGTATAATAGACCAAAATGATAGAAAGCAAATACATAGGAATCAGCAGTAATATATAGGCGAGGAATTTAAAACAAACTTATGACAGCGTTAGGGATGGACACCATTAAATTCATTAGTGGAACGATTTCTAAATCGGGACTTGGTTCCTTCGTAACGGAACTAGAATAGAACCTATAGATTGCTTAATTACAGGTACACGGAACGAGAACTAAAAATAATAATTTGAGAAGAACTAGAACGGAACTAGAACGAAAGATTTTCTTTTGGAAAGGAACTATGTAGAACTAAATGTGGAACTAAATTACAATACTTGCTCTCGGTGCAAATTGTCCCGGCCGCCTTTGTTTCTCACATTTCCAATGGACATTTAGTGAGCGGGAGAGAAGGAGAAAGAGAGGTCCAGGGTCAGTATAATGCAGAGAGTGAGAAGCCATGAGATTTATCACGTCATCAGTCTATGTATGTACCAGCGACAGAGAGAGACAAAAAAAAGAGTGTCCGTAAAGATATAGAGAGGTCGTCCGAGCTCTTTTAAGTTTTGCAACCGTCCATTCTGCAGTCTTGTGACCCGTGCAAAGGCCATAAAGAGTACAAGTACCTCTTTTGCAGGCCGTCCTGGTATTCAGCCGCTCTAGTGTAGCGTAGCTCATTACACATTCACATTGTCATTCAGCAGGCTCAGGAAACATTCTTTGTAGAATGACCTACAGGGAATCGGAATCACACAGTAGAAGACTGCTGCACGTCGCATGTAAGTAATTGTAGTTGCGTTTTTACTGCACAGAAACTGTTTCACTGCTTTCCTAATGTTACGTCGCAGGCAACGAGCGAGAATGCGGAGAGACAGCGAGAGAAAATAGAAGAGAGTCAGTGTGGCTGTCTTTTGTGCATTGAAGAGAGGCAACGGCCACGTCGTTCAGCCAAACAGAGAGAGAAAGTGAACGGGAAACATTGCGACTTCAGGTTTCCTATACGGGGAGAAACATTTGAACGGTGATTGGTAGGTAGTCGTAGCAAGAGGCATTGAGCACAGGCCCCAGTACTTTTCTCTTGGCTTCTACTTTTCCTACTACTTGTTTGCTGTCTACTATTGGGAAACGTTGTTGAGGCTCGACACGTTTTGTGCACTGGCACAGAGAGAAAGAGAGCGCGTTCTGATGTTCACATTGGAGACCTTGGTATTTTAGGGATGCGCAGCCGTGAATTCAGTAGCAATACTCTGGCGATTCTCCTTATGTGTGTGTCTCTGGTTAAAAGTATAACAATAGCAGTTTGGATGTGTTGTCACAGTTAGTCAGTGTGGTTTAATGTACACGTAAGTTTACTCAACGGGAGAGTAACACAAGTGTTGTCTTGTCTAGTTACTATTTATTTGGATACGGGGGATTAACCAATTACCTTTTTCCGCTGTACACTTTCTCCCTGTGTGTGTGTGTGTCTCGGTGTCCTTAAAGTGAAATGCTACTTTCACGTACCTGCTTTTCACACTTTCTCTATTTATGTACGCTGTATATATAAATATTAAGATAGGAAAGATGTAATTGGTTCGTGTATTTTGTACGGGTAATAGTTTGTTTTGTGCTAATCGTAGCAGAAGCTATATTTCCATTCATATTGTAGTACAATACATTTTTCACAGCACCAAAGTGCAGGGTCACATGAAATACACTACCTCTGCGAACTTTCACTTGCGCGACTACTGCACATTTATCATCCAGGACTTGGAATGAGTTTTGCAGACGTTTTTGCTAGTATATCTTGCAATGAACGCACCGCTCGTTGCCACACTTCTACAAGAAATGTTTTTCCGTTAAAATGATTTTACATGGAAAAATATTAGTGTGAATATTCCGAGAACGGATACTGAAGCACTTACAATATATCAATGCGCTAGAACAGTTTTATTGCTATTTGAAGACAAATACTAACTCCCATTGTTTGTAAAATCTAGTTACAAAAGTTGGTGCGTTGAATATTTTTGTGGGTGGGTATATTTATTGTTAGGACCCTGTAGAGTGATAAAGAGTGAGCGGCTAGGTGTAAGCATGAGATCCTGAGGGTGTGAGAATAAAGGAAAAACAGTTGTGGTAGTGGTGATCAGAATAAACCAAAATCCCTTCTACGTACTATCTCACGTCTCTCGACATTTAGTTCATGTCAGGGATCTGGACTGACAATGAGTAGGCATTTATACAAGCAAACTTCCCCGTACATTTTAAGTAGCACTATCCGGCTCGCTTATGTTATGATCCTGTTCTTTGACGTCAAGTGCTGTATTACGACTTCACATGAGAATACAGATTGTGACTATAAATCTAACCGGCTTGACAGACGCGCAACTGAGAGAGAGAGTTCACAACTTGATACTGAAACATTTAGGATTTAGAGCTCGGCCTAACCTTTATCTATTCATAATTATTATGCTTTTCTCTCTACGTCTATATTGAAAGGTGGCAGCAGAAGTGAAAGCTTAGACCCACGGACCCACTTTATTACACGAATACTTCTTTTCCCTCTAAGCACTCACTTTACCTACTACGAAAGAAATCACCTGTCTCGTCCAAACTTTTACTCGCTCAGATCGCATGCCATTCACACTCTCTCATCCCGTATGGCTCACACGATAATACTTCTGTTTGTAGATAGAGGCTTTCTCTGCGAAAAAATCATTAGTCCACGTAGAAATAGTAAGTCTGTACCGTTCATTTCTCTCAGCTTTTGCTGGAGCACAGTTGTTTGTTCCGGATAAAAAGCTGAAGCAAATGTTTAACGAGGAAAATCTACTGGAAACGTTTAGGATGCTGAAATCTGTAGTATGAAAAAAGTTCGGTAAAAAAATTCTACAAACCATAGGGACAAGCCCTTGAGCAATGCCAGAAAATGTACATATATACTTAAGATCTACAGTGAGCCCTAAGGTACTATAAAAAAGAAATTCAAAATACATGTAAATACATTTTAATGCGAACAAGTAATTTCTTGTAGAATTATGCATGCGAAAATATAAGCGACAAATTACATTTACACCCACTTCAATGCCTGCGTACAATTAATTCGAATTTTAAATGTCTCTTGTCCTACAAAGACTTTGTGCTCAAATTATGGACTCCCCCAGGCATTCCTTGATTACTAAATACTTGTAAGACCCATTATCCATTTTCTGTTAAAGTTGGATGGATTCTTCAAGGTATTTTTGAGAAGAGTTTTGATGTCATTGGGATTTTCACTGTAGTATTCACGTTTTACATTCACTTCCTCTCGGGCATTTAATGTTAGACAGCTTTTACAGTGTGACGCAACCACAGCCGCGACGCAAGAAGTCTTACAAAGTCTCCTCCTTGACGTCCTCTGGTGAACCTCTAAGAATTTTACTAAAAAGAATTCTAAAAACTGTTGAAATATTTGATTAGATGTGCATTAGGTATAAAGCCGGCGCGATTAAATTTTCAAGCTATTTTAAGAAACTTGCCTCCCTTTTACCCATTCTGACCATGACTGCTTTAAAACTTTATATCCTTCGTTATTTCCTACTTTTTCGCCTGACTGATAAACTAAGAGCACTCAATAAATGTTTCTGCCTGAGTTTCCCCAGGATTCTATAGAGAGAGAGAGAGAGAGAGACGAAATTCTAGTTTTAAATTTCAATTAGTCCGAAACCTTTTAAGTCGTAAAGGTGGTTGCTGTCAATCCATACAGTGCGCATACAGATACAGAGCAATTGATAGAACCCGATTTTCGTAAGAACAGCAAAATAAAAGTAGGAATGTTGCAAGGACTTAATTAATTATAGGAATATCGATTCGGAGAGTAGGAATTGTTAGTACAACGTGACACGCATTTTTCAGCCGCAGCCCCTGCCCAATAGCTAATCCATAGATACACCCACAAATTTCATCATTATGCACCTTAAAATAAATTACAATACTATTGTTAATTCAACCGCCCACAACAGATCGACTCTGAAGAATCTATAGTGACTAGTATTTAAGTAGTGGTATAGGTAATATAACGTAGTATTAGTAAATCTATGGAAAAAAGTATATTTCGTTTGTTCCATCGATCCTTGTCACAATTTATTTTCTGTGTACAGTAGAAAAGGGGTAAATTGATTAGAACAAGCCTTGGATAAGTTCTACTTACTATGTATACACAATAAACACTGACACTATCTTTTCTGTGAGAGCACATCTTATTGTGAGAAATATTTTGTGCAGTACATATAGCACACATTTTCAGAAAAGCAATGCTTTAAATTACGCAAGCTGTATAAATCTGTGTTTGCATGTCTACGGCGATAAATGCGAACAGAGAGAGATAAGTTTTAAGAATCATGTTGGTGGTAACATAAGCAGTGGAGTAGTAGCCATTTAACAGGTTCAATATCGAATGTACGAAGGCAGAGCAGAGCTTGTACTTACACAGGGCATAAATTTCCCATGGACATGTTTAGGCATTGTTATAGGCACGGAATGTGTGGCTAAGCATGCTACTTACTGGGAGCAGTGTTGTGTGTAGTAGATGAAGAGTCGCATGCAATTTCGTAAGGTGTATTAGTGAAAGTTGTGGGACGAGCACAATTTCGCAGTAGGTTCTGAGGCGAAGTAATATTGCGTCCGTCCGTGTCCTTCTTATTCAGTGGGACATACTACTGTGACGTTGTGATTATGGGCTGTGTGTGTATGTGTCTTTGTGTGTAGCAGCAGCAGTGGAGAAGGGAGAGAAGTGTGGTCGAGGCTAGACACACGAGACAATAGGTTCAACAGAGGAAAGTTAATAGAACATTGTGCGGATGACGGACGAGTGAAAACATTGTAGGTTGTACTCGTTATATGCAGTGAGTCTCTCTCTCTCACTCTCTTTCTCTCTATCGGTGTATATATAAATGTGTGTGTATTTAAGCTCGGTGTAAGCTTCCCTGGTGGTGTGTCTGTGCCGATTGTGCAGTAGATTTGCGAGCCAAAACCGGAGTTCATTTGTAGGGCCAGGAGCCGGAGACGAGCGGAGAGAGAAATGAGTTGATCGGCTAGGAACATACACACACACACACACACACACAGAGACAGACTGTGAATTCCTTGAAGCAAGTTGATTTCTAGCATGTGATGTAGCATGTAAGCCCAGGCGTAACACTAACACTACTCTGGCATCACAATCAACAGCTCGGCGGCTGCTAAAGGTGTGTATATCCTGATCAGTTTATCCTATCATTGCAAGAACGGCCACAGAGAGGAAAGCAGTCAGCAACCTTTCGACGACTGTCTCCGGTCCGCCTGTTCTGCTCAGTCTACACTTTCACTCGTTCTCTCGCTGCTCTCCACTTCTTATCTGTAACAACTTGTGAATTGGTGAAGGTGAAAGTTAGTCTTCATGTTAGTCCTCACTTTTCTGCACTTACGTTCACTTGGCTCTCTGTGCGAATCTAAGAGCAGCAGCAGCGACGGCGACCATCCTCCCACCAGTAAGTATTCTCTCCCATTTCATTCGCTCTCAATCTGCAAGATTCTTCTCTCCATTCTCTCTGCTTTGTCTCTTTTACAACTGGTAAATTTTCGTTTGTTTGTTTGTTCCCTTTTGCTCTGTCTTGATCCGTATTTGTAGGAAGTTCTGCTGTGTCCACAGACTAGACCTCAGCTCAGCGGGCGTCACACTAAAATTTTTCTCATTCACGTACTACAACAACTTTCTCTCTTTCTCCTTCTCCCTCCAATAACACACGTACGAACGGACGACTACTAAAAGAAGCAGCCGCTCTGTGGTGAAATTTACTGCATCATTGTGACGCACGGCTTCACTCCAAGGAGGCAACCGTTCATTATGTCTATTTCGGAAACGGATGACTTCAAATGTTACGATAATCTGGAAAAGGTCAGACTCTCCCTCTCTCTCTCTTTATCTCTCTTTTTACTATATATTTCTTTTAGAATAGAATATAGAATAGAATATATGCTAAAATAATGCTTCACGTTTTTTCCAAATGTTTAACGCTCATGCATTTTTTCGGTCTCACAGTTTGCACTTGAACCGAATGAATATTTAGAATACATGTGTATAGGTGTATAGTCAGATTGCATTAAAATTCATGCTTTGCCTTGCCACAGACTCGAGAAACGTGTTCTGAACATTATATTTGTTCGCTGTTGCTAAACTGCATACCAACAACCTTACCATTCCCAATAGTTATATTGTTTCCCAGTTGTATTATGCTAATGCTGGGGAAATTGTTTTGCGAAAAAATATCATTCGCGTGAGTAAAATATAGTTTTTCTCATTTGTTTTACTTAGTAGTTAGGGGAGGTTGTCTATACATTTATAAGTAGCACAGATGAATAGCTAAGTAAGCTTGGATAAAGATAAAGATTTTGTGTTTTATTAAAATAGAGTTCTGAAAGATTGGGCACAAGGTAAGAGCGTCAAAGTGAATGCTAGGCATTCACATTGTTGTGACTGTAATATAAATAAACTGAATAATCTTTATGAAAATTTTTCTTGAAGGATTGTCGATTTTTTGCATCAGTGCGACAAAAAAGATTCTGAGAATACCTCTTAGCTGTAATCCTTTTATATAGAGAAACAGAGTGAAAGTTTCTGTAAATCATTACATAATGAGAATCTTCAGTAGAACATGTCTGTCGGCTTAAGGGACTACTGAGCAATTCCATTATACACGTCTTTGATTCACATAGAAAGACAAAAGGAACGATATGAAGAATCTTACGTTGGTATTCGGCCTGTGGGAAAATCGATAGGAGGATGTCAAGCCTTTGACTTTTCGTATCTGCCACAAGACATTGATGAGAGCCGATTTCTTTCTTTCTCGCTCTCTCTCTCTCTCTCTCTCTCTCTCTGTCTCGCTCTCTGTCTCTTCGTTGATATATTCAGTGTGGGAGGCAGCAAGCAATATTGGGATACGACAACTACAAATCTTGATAGAACATAGGAAAGCACTGAATTCAAGTGTGACACTTCCACTCTCACCGCCGTGCAAAGAACGTGTTCTCAGAGAAAAAAGCAATCTCAAGTTCTTCCTGCACTTCGTTCTCATTTTTCTGTTGTGGCCAATTTATGTTTAGGCTGTTATTGTTTTTCACGGTCCAAGTCACTCACAACTTACTCTCTGAGAGTGGTATACACTTCGGCAGATGTCGTAATCATAATTGATTTAGAATGTATATATCGTCATCATGACAATTTGAGAAATTGCCGAGCTCTCTTCCTCTTCTTTTTCAGCCAATGAAATAGCATCCTTATCAAAAATAGGAATCCCTATAGAATTCATATTACGTTATTATTTAACGGATTTTAAGATATTTGTCGTCTGATTGACCGACTGAAATTTATCATCTTTATCTATCTCAAACATCACTTTGTTTTCCACTTAATAATGTATAAAATAAGAAATATTCTCATTTGTCTGTCACATTCTAATTATTTTGCGCTCGAGACATTTATGAAAACAAATAAAGTAGTATAAGAATTATAATAATCGTAAAAGTGAAAGCATGTTAATTTTAGAAGTCTTTTCAGTGGTCGGATAATTCGTTCTTGGTGGATACAATAATACTAAAACAATCAGAAATCCTTCTAACGTAATGAATAATTTAGTACTCCAAATTGTATTTACTTATGTTATGGCATTGTTGTTTGTGTGAGCATCTGAGATTGCTGAGTCATGTCATAAATCAACTTGAGAAATGGGAAACAATTCATAACAACAAGAGTAGCACTACAGAGCAGAATTTGTTTCTGTCAAAGAAGTGTATGTATGTACTTTCCCTTATTACTTAAATTGTAGATTTGGTTAGCACGTTTGTTCGCATTAGAATAATAGATTCACTAGCCATGAACCTTGTTCGCAAGAATGATCTCTAGGAATTAGCGCAGAGTACTGACTTTCTTTTGTTTGCCCTTCAGACGAGAAACTGTTAGGAAAAATAGCGTGATTGCGAACGACCTCTAAAAAAGTATGCATGTTGGTGAGGGCGTCAAAGCCACTGACACTGCCTGCCTAGTAACCATCATAAGCTGCAAGAAATATTCTCTGCACAAGACTGGACACATCATAGAAGTGAACCGTTTCGTGAAAGATAACTTTATATGACTGCCTTTCATTACTTTTTCTCCCTTCGTCATCCAACATTTTTTTGCACATTATCTCGTGAACGGCAAATTGACAGATTCCTACTCGGAACTCGAATACTTATTTGTGGGAATGGTTCTCTGAATCTGCTTGAACATTGGTGCACAGGAAGATGGATAGATTTCGTCACTTATCTCAATGGTCTTTTAGCGGTCCTCTTGTATTCATCTATAATTTTAATAACTCGAGTGTCAATAGTACTTTATTCCTGAGAACATAGAAAATAGTGCCTTTCACATGGAATATTTTTATTGTTTGCAATACTAAATATGAATAATAACCTTGTAGTAAATAGGTATGGGGAAATTGTGCAAGTAAAACAACAACATTGCACTGCCAATTGATTAAATTCCTCGATTCAGCATAAATCGCCATAGAATACAGTCAAATATGTAATGCGGTCTCTGTTTTGTCATGTAGCTTTTGTATGGTTAACAAAGTGTACGCGTGATAACGTACAGTACCAAAAATATACGAAGCAGCTTATTTATTTATCATATAGAGGCGACTCTATGTCATTCATCTTTAATCAGAAGAACTGTCCGTACATAAAGAATCGTATAACATTTCTGTTTATGGTAGTCTACATTCAATCGAGTTCATTTTGACAAGAAGGTCAATTTTGCACTGGAAGTCGTCAGTGCGAAAGGAGGAAAGCATGGGACGCGATCCCACCTCTACCAGCACTTATGTTTACTATTGTGGCGGTGGATTGTGGCACTATGGTGAAAAAGTTTTTGATTACTGCGGGTGGCTACTAGCCGTGAGCAGTGATGGAGTTTCAGAGTGCTATTTGTTTTATCATGAAAGATGATTACACACCGGTACGCACGCAATCATATTACAGTAGACACGAAATCTCTTCAACATTCATTATTTGCATTAAAGAGTGCTGATGAGCTGCTGTTACCAAGGGGCTCTCTCACTCACTTCTCTATTTCATCAATTCAGTTGGTACTAAAACTTCTCCTGCTGCTCTCTCGTATTGTCAAATGAAAACGGACAGTAAGAATTCTTTAAATAATAAAAAGGAAATTGTATTTTCCAGACTTTCCAGGAAACAAATTCGTTGCAGAAGAAGCAAGCGATTTGAAACGTACCTGTAGAGACAATAGATTCCTGATAATATGTGCAGATACATTCCCTATTTTACACAACTTCGTTCACTGTATCTAATATGCACACAGAACGGTTCAGTTCATTTCATTTTCTTTGCTTCCGAGATTCTCTACACTGTCTATGTGACTGGAGCAATAGTGATAATAATTTAGAGAGGAGGAACTGTGCGCTGCCAATTCAATTCTTGTGTCTGTCTTTGTGTCTGTCTCTGTGTGTGTGTGTCTGTGGAACGTCAGCCACGGCGTCGTCTGAATGTTACAAGATAATAAAGAGTCTCGGTGTATAAAACGGGATGATGATGCAGAAGAAAGAGCGAGGATTAGTAATTTTCTTATTTAAGGTAGTAGCAGAATTATAATACAGAGCAGCGGTGGAAATGGTCATATGGAAGATTTAGGAGCCTGAGCCAACTATTTGAAGCTGATGAGTTGCCGGCTAGACTTTGTATATCTTGTACTTAGTAAAATACCCCAGAGCGTCATAAATTGGAGCGTTGCGTCACCAGAAAGTGAGTAGGAACTTTATTCTGATTGTCAGAGAGAGTGAGAGAGCGCCCGTGCGTCCTGAAGAAAGTGATGACTGCTGGTGACTCCACTGCTATCCATAATAAGTTTTTTTCTCTTTCTCTCCGAACTTTCCACCACTGGCCAAAGACCATGTCATATCACTGTCACTAATCTCAAGTCAACAGTAGTGTATTATTCTTGCAAGTGTAATATTATATATTGTACATACATTGCACACACACACATGAATGCAGATACTATATACGATGATGTAATTCTGGTATGGTGTAAACTACGACTATATTGCAAGAAGGGGTGAAGAATATTTTTGCGGTTCTGTTGGAGTATAAGTGATAATGACGGCTGAATTGATGCTAACTTTCAGTAGTTGTTTGTGTGTTGAATGTCAAAAGGTTACACAGCAGCGGCAACCTAGCCATTTATGAGCTTTCTTGGCCACGAATTTTGTCGAATTAAGAATACGACTGGCTTTTTGCTTCGAGACGTCTAATTAAAGTCTCTTCAGTATACTGATTTAATTGTATACAGAGCGTGATTGGATCATCGTGTATTAAAGCTATGAATTTATGTATAGGGCCAACAACTATTCAAACGGTTCGTATAATAATAATAAATATAAGACTGTAAACACTGTGTATGTGTATGTAGTGTTGTTGGTGCGTATCTGTGTCTTCTTCTGTGTTCTCTTATAAGTGTAGTACAGTGAATGAAGGCGCCTTTTCAATTCTAAACTAATTAAGTTGCTTTTATTTAGGTACACGACATTCATATGTATTATATGCACGAAATCGTATGCTGGCCAGCAAGACTCTGGCACACAAATATTTACATACAGCGTGTAATGCCTATAAATGTACGTGTATGCACTTAATGTTTCAATTATTGTTCAAATCTCTCAACTCTGACCTTTAGCTATATGAGCAGAAAGCAGAGTTGAAAAAGTCCGAGAACTCAATGTCATTTTTTATTAGCGGACCTGATTAACTATTGACATTTCAGTCTGCTTATCCTAATTGAAATAAATGAGGCCATTGATTCTAGCCGAGTGCGAGCGGTTGACAGAAAGAGAGACAGAGAAACAGGCAGAGAGAGAGGACAGCAAGATAGCTATTCATAACCAGTGCAGTTTTAGTCTTAGGAAAGACAGTTAGGCCGTATCACAACTTTCCAATAAAAGCCACTCAGCCAGAACCGCGCACAATGTCCCAACAAAAGTAAACTTTCCGAGGAATTCACGCTACATGCTATTCAGAGGGAACACACAGGCTGCTAACTCACTAAACGCTTAATTCAATATCTCAGTTAAATCTAAATTTGTGTTCAACTGATTATTGGTGCGCAATGGCATAATGCACTCGATCCCCTTACTTACCAACTATGTCAAATGCAATACCTTTCCGTCATTGAATGATTGATGACTAATCACGAAGTATGGAAGACAATTGGTGCAAATTATACCTTCGGCTATAAATACTATTGGCAGAATTGTCTTCAGGCAGTACTCCGTTTTCAATAATTAAAAATTCCGAAATTTGCGCTCACCGTTACATCCATTCCGTGAACTAACTAAGTGTTCACTATTAAACTATTAAATATTATTTGCCCTATGATAATGCTGAATAGTGTGTGCATTGTGACTTAATTGTGTAACTTATTTTCTAACATAATTGTGTGTACAAGACATAGAAAAACTTGCGAATCAAATCAGAGTAAAGTTGACGGGGCTTGTAGCTGAGAAAGCATTATTGGCACCATCACATTAATAAAGTTCTTATTTCTGTTTATATGACTGACAGTGGCTGTTGGCTTGGCTCTGCGGTGTGATGGATGAAAATGCTACGAATGCAACAAAGGGTAGATACAGGAAAGTATCGATATTAAAAGTGCTATCTCGGGAACGAAAGTGGAATTTTTTTACGCAAACAATTTACCGCAGTCTGCGGTTGAATTCTCTGTGTTCACAATAAAAAAATACGACTAGGTCATTGGGTTCAGAGGTATTTCTTGGCTGACGTGGCCACATATTTGCCACAACAGCAACAGTCAGTCTCGCATAAATATAAATAAAAAATCTCTTCGACTCGTGATGTGAATTGGAAGACATGCAGACATGTTTTATCGAGATTCGGCCAGTTCTGCTGCTGCTGCCGATATCCATGTGATTTATTATTTCTGTTTATTTATCGTGGACAAAGTCAGCTACATTATCAACATAATGTTTATATATGAGTTTAATGACGGAAGAATTCCAAACAGAGTTACAAAAATCTGCTCTTGCTGAATTCATTTGGAATCGTGTACTTTTTCTTCTATTTATAAGTAGGTATATTTATCAATTCAGTGCAAAATGATAATAATGAACATTAGAAGAAAATATTGCACATTATATATAAATACTTTCACACAGCAGAAGAGGACGGAGATATGCAGACAGGAGCATCAACGAAGGCAAATCGTAGCATAACTTCAGAGGAGTGCATGAATATTTACTTTATTTATGAGCAAGCAGCTAGGCTTTCTTCGCACAACAAACATCGAGACGGGGAAGTCATGCATATTATTTGTCCTTTAGGGGCTTATCGTCTATCTCTGGGTGGCCATAGTGTTTGGAAATCGGAACTGTGTAGCGGAAACAGTTTACATTTCACTCCGCACCCACCACCACCACCACCACCACCACCACCACCATCTCACCACCACCACCATTTTCACACCCAAGAGCACGGCTAATGACTTTTGTTTGCAATCTATACATTAAAATTCATATATTATTCGCAAAGAGAATGCTCAACAACTAAGAAGCAATTGAGTTAGATCTTGCTCGCATCAAGATCGTCAAGATGACGCAAGAGCAGCAGAATTCTAATTTGAAATGCTAATGTTACAAACCACCAATGTCCCAATAAATTTACTCTTCTCATGTTGCCATATCCCAACTATTAGCCCTGCTGCCACCAGTATCTGCCCCAGCATCAACAATAAAATAACTAAAACACTGCTCTGTTTCCAACTCAAGTACTTACTTGCTTACTTACTTACTCCGTCGTATTATAGGAACACAGAAATTATGTGCTCTCTCTTATTTACTTATCTACATATCCGTTCTATTCTCCTCCGTCTATTAATAATATTCGTTCTCTCTGCCTGATACTATATCACCGTCTTTTATGTATTTGTACGTACGTGCTTTTCTCCATTTCTATCTTGTATCTGAATACACGGTAAATTATACATGGAAATTATATGGACTAATAATGCGCTGCATTAGCAACACAGCAATATGCCATGATAGCAGTCAAACGTTTTTATACGGTCTCTGCATTTCTACTAATACCAGAATGTTTGCTGACTATACTTCGGCTGGTAACTACGAACGAAATTCCGGGGGATTGTACACAAATATTGTGGCTTCGTTGCGTTAACTAATTATGATAAGTGGTTAATACAATGATTTTGTGGTTTCCTAGCTGCTTGCATGTGGTGCTTATCTGTAAGACAAATTAATTATATAGCATTGGACACATAAATACATATCCGCATTTTGTCATATTTATAATATGACATGATTAAGTGATTTATCGAAAATAATTTTATGTGCGGCCATATTATGTAATATAATCATAATCCGCTTCCGATTTTGCTATATTGTTACAGTACATGGTTTATGTAACATGTATGTTGTATGCGTATTACATTGCTTTTTGTATTCACTGTGCTTTTGGCTTCGAAACGCAATAAAATTAAGTCGAAAAATGTCGCAGTTATTCGATCAACACAATATTCAATAATATTATGTTATTGATAATTATGTAAATATTTAGTTTCGATTAAGGTATAGGCGAGGGGAGGAGATATGCTAATTGTCGGATGTTTCGTTAGTTTAAGCAGATATTCCTCCTTTGTAAGCAAAGACACACTTTTGGGTGTATACCCTCATTGATCGGAACTAAAACATTCAAAATGCTCTTTCTCTGTAAGTTTAAATATGACTGATTCTGTATTGTTTAAAAATTGAATCCTAGTAGACATCAATGGCAGCACAGACAAACTTTCGTTACGGCACTGATACCTGGCCATTTATGCGATGTGGCAGAAAAGTTTTTTATTGCACTTTCCAATTCCATTAAATTTTTCGATTTATGAGAAAAATTAATAAATGAAGAAATCCGACTGGTTGTATCCACTGAAGCTGCTGCCTATCACTCCAGTCGACCACTCAATAAATGAAGTGATGCTCAATGAATTATTAAACGGAAATTGGAAAACTCTCTCCCTTTTCTAGATATCTCCCTGCTCGGAGGAAACTCAATAAAATAGAGTACTTAAACAATGATTCCAGGTTGTAAAAGTAGGCAGTTCCACAGATTTGAGAAGGAATTTTCTTTTCAATATTTCACTGAATTTATCCGATGGCTTTCCAAAATTTTGACTAAAGGAAATAATTGATTCAAGGTTATGGTGCTGTTGATCGTGGCCAATAGAAAAATACTGTGCGTCTCTCCAAAATTCTCCTGCCAAATGGTCCGCTATACTAAATAGAGTAACAAAAAATATTTCCCACTTTGTTTGTTCATTGGTGGAAAATGGACGTTGTACTACGTAGTATACTAGTAACAAAGCCGGACGAAGTGGGTTATATGTATTCAAAAATGTCCTATGTCATAATAATTAGACAGTGTGTACTATACATACACCAAGCTATTTACCCGTAGAATGTTCTGTTTTCTTCCTGTTCCTTTCCAGAAACTAGAGCGTAATGCCATTTTCTTCAGCATTGCTGATTACATAGAGAGAGAGAGAGAGAAAGAGAGAGAGAGAGGAGTGTCTACCTTGGGAAACCATAACGAGTAGACGACTGACATGTATGAATGCACTTAGGTAGAATTTAAGGAGATTTCATGCATTTACCTATGATTACGTGGAGTGGATTACATCAGCAGCTTTCCTCCACCACCGAGCCCTTCAGAGGAATTCCCAGTCAAAGTCTTCTGCCATAGTAGTAACATTAGTGGAAGCACGGACGTAATAACTGCTCACAGTGTTCTACCTAAAGTTTACCCGATATTATTATTATAGGCAGAAAATCAACTACGCCCAACTACCTACATTCTCAACGACTTTTCCGATTTTATAATCTCGATTCCTGCGGTGGCTCTTTCAGCACTTCTTTTGCTCTCTCTCTCTCTCTCTCTCTCTCCACAAATTCCGCAAACCAACAGCAGCAAGCAGCAACTTCTTGGGGGATCTTTCTCTTTTGATTTCTACAGTCACTAATAAATGAATACTTACTCATGCCAAATTTGAATAAACAGAACGGAGGCTAGCAAAAGTTCTAATACTAAAAGTATACCAGCAAGAGTCATAGAGAACTTGCACTCCTTAACTCAACTTCAACAACCATCCACTTCAATTTTGATACATTTTCTGTGTGTGCACAACGGGACGGCCCTATGCTTTTTCCATTCATTGATTACCGCAGTAAAGTGATTCCCTGTAATTGTGCTGCAACCAATTCTGTGTTGAAACTTAATTTCCAACTGTCAATAAGAATCATTCGCCGGTTGTCCATTAAAACTCTTCAATCTTCATGGTGTTGTGTTTACATGTCCGTTACAAAACTCTTGATAAGTTGTCCCTCATTTTCAGAGGCGTAATCATCATCTGAAGGTCTGCGGTCGCTCTTCGATCATTTTTTCTAAAAAAATTCTGTTAAAAAGTGGGAGTTCTCCACCAGGACTACTCAACCTCTAACCTCTCTCAAGCCACTACTAGGCTCTGGCCGAGTTACGCCACTGATTGTGAGTTCTCATAATACTTCAGAGTGGGAATTTTCAATAGCTTTGCCCCATTTAGAGAGAAAGGCTTTTCATAGTGACACTCGAACAGTGTCACTAACTATTTAGTGGACTCAATTTCGAGCATGACTTCGTTCCATATTTAACCACCATGAGGGCTAAAATATTTTATGCATGAAATTTGAAATGTATGGTATTTCGCCATAGGTCATGAACGCATCCTACGATGTGATTCTGTTGTGTGTGGATTTGTTTATGGGCTGTTGATAGGTGAGCGCACCTGCACGCTGACAAAGGAGGAGAAGTACGTGAATGAATAATGGAGTTAATTGGTGGAAGAATAGAATGGCCTTGGATGGGTCATCGCTCAAAGGGCATATTGATTCTCGTAGCATTTAAATCTGGATTCTTTGTGATGTGACTTTGCTTTTGTGGGAAGTTGAGCGATATGGTGATCCCTGCTTTAATTTATACGTAGAGTAGAAGTGGAGGGGAGAGTGGGACGACCACAACTAAACTCACTAGTGTACAGTGCAATAATTAATGGAATGTGTACAATCTCTCGTACAACGATGATTTAAACGTGTGCTTAGTTTATGACTGCGCACTGTTTGTCGCTAGAAGCCTAACTAATTTCACTTCATAACAACTCATTATTAATGTTGTAAATGCAAATGAATACAATCAGTTCTGATACTTAATTTAGTAAATAAATGTGCCCTTCTTATTCTATACGCAAACATTGCATAAACAGGCCAGATTATTAATATTTCACAAAGTGAAGGGCAGCCCGGACTTCCATACATTTATACAGGGGGCAAACATCATATCTTTCTACTAGCAGAGACAGAGATAGGAACACTGCCATTCTCATAATTTCAAAGAGAGAGAGAGAGAGAGAGAGAAAGAGAGAATTTTCATAAATTTTTAAAGGTAAACTTGTTCAATCTTTATATTTCAATCTTGGATATGCAAGTCAGCGGCATTACATTATACAAGGGCATGGCTGCAGCCGAGTCACATTCCAGTCTGATCTGGGGAGGAGAGTCTTTCGTTTGAGAGCAAACTTCATCTATATCTCTGCTGCACGTAGTAGTATGTGGGTAAGGGTATCCTGAAATATTCATTTCATTAGATGCAGGACACGTAGATATTTACACAAGCAATTTGTGTGAAAACTCTGGGGAAGAGCTACATATGTGAAGCAGTAGGCTAAAAGGTAGCTTGTGAGGTGTGTCATATATATATATAGATACTACAATCTCCTTCTACCTCCCCCCTAATTCACTTTATTTTCTCTATTTGTCTGATCCATGTTGCCAAAAGAATTTCATCTTGTCGGTCGCGAAAAATAAGTTTACCCAAGATCCCTGAATTACAAGAGTCTCTTCAATGAAATTGTTGACCTGCACGCTCGCATAATTCCTAAAGTACACAGACAGACAGACAGACAGACAGAGAAAGAAAAAACGGTCTCCTTTTATTTCAATTTCAATTGTATTTATTATACGGTCGTATGCATTAGATTTAATCGGGGGGGGGT
>JABASC010002127.1:0-19019 GCA_019776185.1 Plutomurus gul | reverse complement strand
TTTTTCGCACTATTCTACCTTTTTCGCGCTTTTACGCAGTTTTTCGCATTACGCGCGTTAAATGATGGGAAACTGCGTAAAAGGCGAATCCTGCTTTCTGCAGAGCTGCGAGGTTTTAATATTCTAAACCACACAGTTAGCAAATTCGGTCAAGTAGACTGTTCTTAGTTGAGTTGCGGACACTTCCACAGAGAAAACAACATAATTGGACCAAAAGCCGAGGTTGTCTAACAATAAGTATAACTGGCCCTGCTCACCTAAACATAAATAAATAATAAGATTAATCTTTAATTGTATAAGGAATCATTCCTGGTTAAAGAATACGGTTTTACTTAAAAAACATCCTTCAAAACCTATTATGGTCTCAGGACTCAGGACAATACATTTACATGCATAGACAGAAAATACATTTGCTATTTCGGTATGAATTTAGCATTACATTCAGTATGAATGGAGGCATGTAAATTTCTCTGGCTCTTCAGCATTATGAGATATCCATTATAAGTATAATAGAAAGTCAAGAACAATGGGTGGCAAAAAGAAGCCGCCGTACATGTCCAGATTCCGAAGCCTTTAATAGTTTTTCTCTGCAGTACCCCTGAAGTACTCAAGGTCTGTGTGTAATACATTATCTTGATTTGGAAAACCATATTACTTTTTCTCTACAGTGATCCCTTAAGTATGATTTAGCAATTTGACGTAAAATTCTTAATCGTAGAATACATTTAGAAATACATTTCATTATAACATTAATAAATAATTATTACATTATCGTCGTAATCATTTCGAAAGCATTTTTTCCCAATGCGTAATTAACTGTGCCTCTGTATTTTTGATTTATCAAAAACAAGTCACTTCAAATAAATAATGGTTTGAAACTCATGAATCTGTTTGAAGTAGACGGACACATATACACTCTCTTCTGAAATTGTTTTTGTGGGGAATTATTTTCTGTACCCAATCACTTGCAATATGCGCTCTTAGTGAATCGGAAGCAATTCTAACTATATTTTTAAAATGATTTGGCTTTGGTTGTGTTGTTAATCCTTCTGTTGTGAACCGCTTTTAACAAGTAAGATACTTGAATGTAAATACTACTTGTAAGATATTTATGCATGGGGATTCGCATGAAATCCTATTTGCTATATTTTGGGATTGGTAGAATTCGTAGAATCTGTGGCTCATTTTCCAAGAATCTGAATCATCAACTGCATGGGTGCAGTTTCATGTAGTCAACGAATGGACACATTACGGTTTCAATGCCACGCTGTCCATAAATTCTATTTAATCCTGAAAGCAATACACACATTCATCCAAAAGCCAATATTCATTGAATAGAACAAGCAGAACCTGTTTGGATGGCTGAAAATTCTCAGACATAGAACAGAACTGCAGATACTATTTTTAACTCGTGAAAGATACGTGGGGACTGGCATTGATATGCCTGCGCCAACTAATTCATGCTGTAATTCACGATAAGTAACACCCAAGGTAAATCTCTGCGCGTTTGTAAACGAAAGATAGTGACAGAATCACAGCAAAAAGTAAACATTGTTAAACTTACAATTAGTGGCTTATGCTATTTGTCTGTAGTATTCGCAATGTTATTGCCACAATATTTGGCCAGTCTCGTGCACGTGTTGCAGCATTTGCATGTAGCTCTACATTAATTTTGCGAACTGGTATGTAGTCAGGGCTAAAGCTGTACACCTGGCTCAAGAATCACTAGTTCTGTCAAATTTTAGTAATAGTGAAATTGGTGAAAACACCAAGTGGAATTTGTGCCTCGCAAATTATTTATACCGACATGAGGGGAAATTCGTTGACAACAAATGGCGTCAGCGACGACAGTGAGAGTGATGAAGAGGACAGTCACAGCGATATTGAGGAAGTGGACAGTGGTTCTAACAGAGACAGCCTTGACTGGAGTGACGAATACGAAGGTGAGAGCGGGGAGGAGGACGATGGAAATGTTGGCAGCATTGGAGACGATAATTCTGATATTGGTGACAGTGGTAACAACGGTGACAATGGCAGCAGTGACGAAAATGGGGATAGTTGCGACGGCGGGGACGTTGGTGACAGGGACGAGTTCGAGATGTACGAACAAGAAAATGCCAAATTGCTGTCCACAATAAGAAAGGGAGTTAGAGAAGGGAACTCTGTCAACGAACTAATCAGCAGAATCCAGAGGGATACCTTTTTCACAAGTTCAAACAGAAGCCGGCTTAAAAATTATGTCGAATACAAATACATGAAATTTGCTTGTGAGAAGTTTGCACTAGAGACGACCCGAGAAATTAAAAATATGGATGATGACGATATCGTGAAACTAGTCGAGAAAGTGGAGGCTTGCTTTGACTTGAACGGAATTCCACAAGAATTTAAGCAATTGAAGTACTACAAGGTGAGAACCAAACCTGGGGGGTATTTCATATAACTTTTACACTTGTATTTACAACGAAAAACTTGTCAGTCCCTATCCTTATAACATTGTCGTCATGGGGATTTACAAGTTTTTCGTTGTAAATACATGTGTAAAAGTTATATGAAATACCCCCCTGCTCTCCATTCTATCCTGCCTCACAAAGTTACAATTTCAATGTTACATACTCGACTATTAAATAGGACCAACTGCAATTTATTATTTTAGAATACTAAGCAAAGGAAAAGTATTTGCTGTGAATATTTAGTAAATTAAAATCGTATTACTCAATCCAATCCTATTAACTTGCAAAAAATTATTCACGGAAACTGAACTTGTGTAATTAGAGTAGAGGAATTGCTATGCCTTAATAATTTGAGATAATTTTTCCGGCTTCGCGTATTCCGGTCCTTGAATGCATGCTCATTCCAATCAGAGTATTAGTGTTCATTCTTGCAGATTATTCCGACATTTCGCTTATTCGAATGACGGAAGAGGATTGCATGCTGCAGAAACTCTTGGAATGTTACTGAATATTTGCTTAACGGAAAAGGGGAAATAAGTGATATATTAAACAATTGGAGATTGCCGAAGAATAGACCCAAAATATTTAATAATAATAAAAGTTCGCATTCAACAGGAATTCAGTGCTTACATATAACACCACCTGGTGCACCGCATTTTGGTCTATCCCAGGTGTCACACCACCTCTCAATTGTTTTAATTATTTGGTTAATTAATAGAATTTTATGCAATGAATGATGCGTATTTTGTCCACTTTCTGGAACCAAATTGATCCAAGTTGGAAATGGTGGGTGTTATTTAACACAAATTCCAATTACAATTACATTGGAAAACTTAATGACAGATTCTAACTAAAAGGGTTTCATAAACATTGCCAGACAGTGAAACACAAAAATTAGAATGGGGACAGCTTATTGGAATTCATTAGGAAAGTGTCTTTAAATTAGCATTAGGAAACTATGCAATCTCTAACTTTCAATGCTTACTGGTACAAGGAACAGCCCAAATTTATGAGTGAACCATATTTATTCACTTAAATTAACAAAACCGCTTTTCTTGCAGACAATCAAAGATAGCGGACTCGTGAAATCGAGAAAAGAAACGGATTTCGTTATACGCAGCTGGAAAAAAATATTTTGGATAAACATCTCTCTCCGTTGTGACACACTTCGAGTTGAAACGGATTTTCTGAATTCATTGATCACATTTCTGACAAATGCTACAGTCCAGGCTAACAAACGTGATATTTTCTCAAAGCTAAACTTGTACGAACTGGTCGAGGAAACGCTTTCATTGGAAATATTTTTTCGAGGTTTAAAACACATCCCCATACCAGATGACTACGATCGTGAATTCAAAGCCACAATGTCAGCACTTCAGACCAAAGTTGTTCCACTGGAAAATTGTACTGTCTCCACTTATTTCATCAAAAAATTGCACCAAATTGCAAAATCATACACAAGGCCACCTAAAATTACAAACATTGAGAAGGATACATACCAGATCACAGGAACCTACTTGATTCTAAGCGAGTCCATCGCTTTACTACCAGAAAACACCATTGTGAAAGAAGTTCAACTCGTATCCCCCAATATCCTGACTGTAGACTGCGACCTAACCGAGCTATCATACAGAGGAATGAATTTTGCCTGTTGTACCCAAAAACTTCTAATTGCCAAGCCCTCGACGTGGAATTTTTCTGGAAAAGATGGGAAGTCAGC
Source organism: Plutomurus gul (assembly GCA_019776185.1). NCBI lineage: Eukaryota > Metazoa > Arthropoda > Collembola > Entomobryomorpha > Tomoceridae > Plutomurus > Plutomurus gul. The sequence goes on along the minus strand of JABASC010002127.1, from coordinate 14,849 downwards.
CAGTCCTCCCTGTGCTGCCAACGGGTCCGAGGCTGGGGAAGATGGTGCTGATGGATTGGATGGTGGTACGGGAGAAAGTGGTGGAAATGTTTTAGTAATTGCCAACACGATTGAAAACGGGTCTTTACTCACAATTATTTCTAATGGGGGCAAAGGTGGTCAAGGCCAAACGGGGGGTAACGGTGTGGATGGGGCTAATGGTCTTGCGGGAGACGACCCCTCCCGAGACCCCATGAATATGGACAAATTTAAATTGATGTTTCCAGAAATCCGTTATAGAGGGACGGATACAAGAGACGCCAGAGATAAGGGTGTTCAGAGCGTGCGGGATTTGAGTTGTAATAATATCATAAGAGAGGATCTGAGCAGTGGTGATTATTACATTTTTGGAAGATCCCCAAACGGATCTGAGATTGTATATGGAGAATACGAAGGCGCCGGATATCGTACAGCACATGCTTGGTTCACCGGAGCACCTGGCCACGAAGGCTATCCCGGGGGTAGAGGAGGGAGAAAGGGCAGAGGTGGCTCCAAAGGATACAAGGGGGAAATTATTATAAATACTAGAGATAAATCTGCTAAAGGCGTGAAAATAAAAGCGAATAACGGAGAAAGTGGTGCTGATGGTTTAGAAGGAAACACAGGGAGGAAGGGAAAGTCCGGTAATACTGGAGCAGACTATGTGTACGCTGATCCCTGCATCGGAATTGGATATCCAAACTGCCCCGTTATTTACAGATGCGGCATAAACTTTGTGAAAAGATATACCACAGATAACATGGCTGACAGATGGCTAAATGAAACGGGAAATGTTTTGGCGAAAGTTTTTACTTTGGGTACGATTGAATAAGAAACTAGTTCGATACTTTAATCAGTATTAGTAATATTCATTCACATTTTATGATTGTATTTTAATTCGCATTTCAGGATTTGCAAAACCAAAATTGAGCACAGATGAACATTTCTATTGCACCTTTAAACGTCAGTGGGCATATTGGGAAGACACCGGGGAAGAGCGTGAGAAATTCGTTGTGAGTCAAGAAAAAGAACAGCGTCAGGCCAGGAGGGTTGTTGCTGATGCAGAAAAGAAATCCGTAATTCATGAATTCGCTTTGCAGCGACAGATGGAGAAAAATTCCTCAGTTGTGAACAGTTATCAAGTTAACAATAAACTTGAGGAAATTCAAATGTTAGCCTCTCAATTGCAGCAAGAGGAAGAGCAAAATTTACAGTATTCGCAAATATTTCGCACTTGCAACTACGATCAAGCAGGTGGAAAAAAATCGCAAAAAAAGAAAAGGAAACATCGTGTAACTAAAGTAGAAATTGTGGATGAGCAACAACAATTGCCCGTAAAACTGTTTGAATGTATGACATCAAGGGTAGAGAAATTAGTACAGGGTAAACGGAAATCTTCGGAGGAGTTGGCTGTGTTCTTTGAAGAAGTCGATCTGCAGAATGTAATTGATAAATGGCAACATCTTGAGTTTAAACAAAACTCAGGGCTGCAGCTGCTAGAATTATATTTCGTTAAAATGATTGAGCTTTACCCGGGTATTCAGCAAAAACCAAAGTACAGCAAGCTATTGGAACTGTTGCAGGATAAATACAAGTTGGAAATATTGGAGAAATTTAAATTACGTTTGGACGGCTTTCAGAAAAGACCAAAGCCGACCAGAAAAGACACGCATTTGATTGAAAATACTGTAATCGACGGTAATGATTCCATCTGGAATTCAATTTTTGGCACCAAAAATGCCTGCGGACATTTTGTTTGCGAAAATATTCAAAAGAGAAAGGATGATTTCAAGGATAAACTTTTAGCAGCTATTCTAAAAAAGGAAACGCGTATATCTGAATCATACAGAAAAGCAATTTACAACGTAAACTGGACGAATTTGGCCTCAAAGGACAAATTACAAGATCTCTGCAATAAAATTACAGGGGCAGAAAAAAATTGGAACTGGTTTCTACAGAATTTCTTTGATAACACGGAATTGCAAAATGCATTGATAGGATGCCTTGGTTTTAAGACGACCGATCCAAATAAGTTTACCCGAGCCACTCTCGCTGAGTTATTGAAAATGTCTATTTTTAACGCTCTCCTCTCTCCGAAAGGATCCGAAATTGAAATTAAGGGGGTTGAGCAATTCATCAATGAATTAAGAAATTTTTTGAATGACAAGAAAAATGGATTCAGTGAAGATTTGAAGAAAATTGACGAAATAATCAGCACCAAAGAGTTTATCGAATCGTACTTGAGCTACATTGACATTTCTGGATTCATCACGGCCGACTTAGACCTGCTGGCCCTGGTATGCGAAATAAATATCAAGACGTTTACGTTGAATGAGACTACAGACAAGTTGGAGCAGATGGATAGCTACAACGAAGGTGCTTCGCCCACACGCTTGATTTTTGTGGTTGAGTTTAACTACTCTCGTGTTGGAATTCACAATAAATGCATTGCCCTGAACGAGTGTCAAATATTTTCAAATATTATTTCTGAAATGGATTCATGGGATTTTTCTAGAATTCAAACAGAGGATTACTTTGAAAAATTATGGACAAACTATGAAAGCGGAATTTATCTCGGCGAAGAATCAGGAATAAAAACCCCTGACGTAATTTTGAATAAATATGAGATCGGTTTTTACTTGAAAAGCATTATCAGTAACATAAATAATATTTCAACGGATAGAATACGTTTGCCTGTACTCACAATGGGTTCCAAGTCCCCAAGACTTTTTCGTGCGCTGAATCGACGATTTTCACAAGAATTGTGCAAAATTGATGAATACGTCTTTGTGCAGTTATCGTTGCAAGTGATGCAATCAACAGACGAAACTTTGCCCGCCTTCGAGTGGATGGTGATGACCTGTCCGCAAATTAGATGGATTGATGAACTGACATTACTTTCTCTGCAGAATACGATAGACGACGAGACTTGCTACAATTTAGTCCCCCGCTGGAGAAATGTGATGAGTGAGATCAAGACCAAATCTTTACTTAAAACTCTACTAGCAAAAATTTCAGATGGGGAGAAAAATATTTCCGCAGAACTAATCGATGAAATTTTGCAACTGTGTCAATGCAAATATCTGCATTACGAAGGGACCGGAAAATTCTTTGATATCGAAGAGCTGCTGGATATTCCTTTGAAAAATTGGTTTCTGAAACTACGACAATTCATCACTATTGCAATGTTACAGTCTTTGACGAGTGAGTGGGATCCAAATCTTTTCCAAAAATGTTTCTATTACTTTGGGTCTCTTCAAAATGATCATGAACAATTTGCTGCTCAATTGATGTATAATATATTGGAGATAAATAATCCAAACACGAAGAAATTGGCAGAAATTCTTTCAAATTTTCACCACTGCACTTGGACACCAACGGAAGCCTGTTTGATTTCTTTGAAGAAACTAATGTCCAAAAAACCGTCCACAGATATTCTGGGATCTTGGGCTGCACAATTCGATTCAGGTGGGACTGAGTCATCCGGACAGAGAAACTTTAAGACTGTAATGAACATTATTGTGCAGTCTTTGGATCCCTCTTTTCCTTTGAAGAATTTGCAAGAAATTCGTGAAATATGCGTAAAGTGTGAAAAGTCTGCAAATATCGGTTTCTTTGGTAAAATGAAAAAGGTGCTATTTAATTATTTGACTGCTGAATGGGTTCAGGAGAACAAAGTGACCCTGCGGAATATGCAGTGGCACGAGTTAATTACCATAATCGACGAAGGGATTTACCTCAAACGTAGATTTTCATTGAGGGAGACTCAAAAGGTCGCCGTTGCTTCGTTGTTGGTGGGCGATAAAAAGGGAACACTTGCTCAGGTGGCCACTGGGGAAGGAAAGTCCCTAATCGTCGTGACATATTGTGTCGCGAAAATGTTGAAGGGTGAAAAATCTGATGTGATAACCAGTTCGCCAATTCTAGCTCAAAGAGACGCTGAACTAAATAAGGATATATATGAATTCTTTGGGGTTTCTGTGGATCACAACTCTAGGTAATAAATTTTTTGACAATTCATTTTAGTGGTAGAATCGTTTTTAAATTTAATGAATGGCATTTCTGAAGACGGAATCCATTTTTAGAGGAATTCTGATGTATTCGTGTGAATTACTGCACTACAAATGTCTATGCCTGGGTAAATGGGTATGGTTTAAGTTTAGAATAACGAGAAGTATAAATGTAAAGATTGAAAATTCTGGATTTCAATATAACATACAATAAAAACATGTTAGCATCGATTGGGTTACATCAGAATTTTTGCAATGATAATAATATATAATTTTATTCTAAATAAATGTTTATTTTATTGCGGTTTACAGTGAAGACGAGCAGATAAGAAAAGAAGCGTACACGAAGGATGTTGTGTATGGAGATATTGCAAATTTTCAGCGAGATTATCTGATCAATAAATTTTTCGGGAGAAATCTTCTCGGGTCCCGAACGAATCTGTCCGAGCTGAATGTGGTCATCGATGAGGTGGATAGTATGCTGTTGGACAAAGGTGGAAATGTCCTGTATTTGTCTCACCAGCCAGCCGGCTTCGAGTCTTTAGAACCCGTCTTCATCCTTATTTGGAAACATGTCAACTGGACAATGGCTCAAGGATTGGAGGCAGACGCCAACGCTTTGAAAAGTGCGATACTGGGTGAGATACACTCAATGATAACAAAGACCGAATTGAAAAATGTGGATAAAAACCACGGGGGAGAAATATGGAATTTTTTGCTGAATAACGGCTACATAGACCAGAAAGGAATAATCCTGAATGGGAATATAGAAGATTTACCTGAACACTTGCTGAAACATACGGAGCGATTACAATATGTAATTGGAAAAGCCTTAGACGCTGAAAAGTCACTTCAAATTCCAGAACATCTAAAGAGCTATGTAGAAATACATCTCGACTCTTGGATTAATAGTGCATTTCAAGCTATTTGCTTGACAGAGGGCAAAGAGTACATCGTGGACGTGCCCCTAAGATCTTTTGCAGCCCTGGACAGAAACCGAAGGTAGGTTCATCCATTTTATTCTTTATATCTCATCAATTATTTATTTTATTTATGGTAACCTTGATAAAATGCAAATAAGGACAAATAAGGCTGAGAGTAACTGTTATGTGGAAGCCCACGTATGAGCCCTTTTCTACTCTTTTTCGCGAATTTTCCCCTATTAAAACTTAACAGTTGAAAGTTTGGGGGCATTTTGAGAATCCGAGCCCATGGAGACAGCCAGGGACTTATCCACCGATTTTAGGTAAATGGAAAGGAACCCCCTTTTATCTAAGCTGTTAAAGGGCAGCTATTTTCTCTCACATCTGCCAGTATTAAAGATGGGATTCACTAATAATGAAATAAAATACCAATAGAAATATCTAATGGTGATATCTATAGAGGAGATGAGACTACATGTTTAACATGAGTATTAATGGTAAAATTAATTCTCATGTAATTTAATTATTTTGTTTTAACTCTTGGTAGGTCATTATTCTGGACAAGGATACGGGTGTGGATCAAAATCAGTCACAATGGAACGAGGGGCTTCATCAATTTTTGCAGATGAAGCACGAGTGTAAAGTCACGTTGCCCAGTCTCAAGGCTATTTTTATATCAAATGTTTCTTACTTCAAACGCTACAAAACCATTACAGGGTTGACGGGTACATTGGGAACACAAGCAGAAAGAACTATTTTGAAAAATGTTTATAATATCGATTTTCTGAATATCCCACTGTCCCGAGCAAAAAGATTCACGGAATATCTGCCAAAAGTATGCAACAGCCAACAAAAATGGAGGAAGGAAATAGTAAGTTCTTGTCTGAAACTGACGAACGAGAAAAATCGTTCCGTGCTTATAATTTGCGAGTCTGTGAATGACGTGGATTTCATTAACGACGGATTCAATTCGTCCGTTCACCCTTACATTTATAAAAGAAGTTATGAGGAATTCGAAATCACAACTGGGGACCGAGAATTGGAATCGGGAAAGATAATTATCTCAACGAATCTGGCAGGTCGAGGAACAGACATAAAAATATCGAACGTCTTAAGGGAGTGCGGTGGTCTCCATGTATGTCTCTCCTATCTGCCCAATAATATTCGAGTAGAACAGCAAGCTTTCGGGCGAGCAGCCAGAAAGGGGGATCCAGGCTCAGGACAACTGATATGTTGTAGCCAACAATCTGGACACGAAGCTGATACAGATGAAATGGCAATTTTAGATATGAAAATTGAACGAGACGAGTCCGACATGGCACGCCTTTTTGAAATTCAAAATCATTTCGAGAACGTTGTCACGGTCGAGGAGGATTTATTTAATGAATTCGAACGCAATTATGAGGACTTGCAGCGTATGTTGGGTAAAGTAGACAAAGATGGCATATTTTCACAATTCGGGAACATTGGAGCAATTGTTGAAAAAATAACAGATATCCCGTCCCTTTTCAAAAATGGATGTAGCGCCGCGGTTACGGAATTGATGTTGCAGTGTTTTGTGGACAGGTGGGCATTTTGGTTGGATCGGGTCGTAACCACTCAGCTGTCCAAAACTGATGAACTCACAAACAAGGAGAAATTGTTTGTCGATTTAAAAGAACATCTTGGAGAGACCGCGAGCTGTAGGAATACGCTTTCTCAACATTTACTGCTAGTGAGTACAATAATAGCGCCGGCGCTATTTGGACCCCTTTTCCTCCATAACATTTTGAAGGGTTTTACCAATTTGTATTCAGATATTCTACCAAAAATGGTGGACACGCCCCCACAGATTTTCAAACTCGGTAAAATTTACCTCGAATTTGGAGACTCCACTCAGGCCATTAATTATTTTGATAAGGTTATTTCCCGCGACAAAGGATTCACAGCCACTTTTTCGAAATATTATAAATCGCTTGCAATTTTAAAAACGATGGGCAATTGTTCGCAGTTCAAAGAATTGCTCGTGGGAGTCACTCAAGAGGTTAATGACTTGATTAATTTGGAGACAGGAAATGTGGCTGTGATAAAGCAAATCAGCAAACAACTACATTGCTTACCGTCGAAGGGACTCCCTCAAATCGAATCTTACGAAGAACAGAAGAACAATTTGGTGAATCTTTACCAAATGTACTTGCAATCGATTAATGACATGTTTGGTCATGAAGTTTCGGTGTTGGGCATTGCGGTCGGGGTGTTGGATGTTGGTGCAACAGAAGAACTTGTAGAGTATCTGCAGGAAATTGATTACTTGAAGCAAGTCAGCGTTCGAAAAAAACTATGGCTTTACGGTGAAAGTTTAAAAAGCGCGGCAATGGACTATGGCATAAAATTGAACATCGTAGAAACAGTGATTCACACAATGAACTCGAGCAAAATTCAAACTTTCGACGGAATCTACAATTACCTAAAACAAAATATTCTATTCCCTAGCAGGGAATTATTTTGGGAAGAAATGAAAAGGAGTAAAACATTAGAGAGTGAGAAAATTTTGGCTGTTATTGCTGAAAACGTTGAAAAGTCTGAAGAAATGAGCTCATTGCTGTCAGCACTAAAAGAGTCAAATGTGTTGTCAAATTTTGAAAAGTACGATCTCAGTGGCCACATATTCTTTGACGAAGTCCCCTCAACGTCAACAGCAGAATGTTGTCGTATTTGCGAATCTGACACAGAAAATGAAGCTGTAAGAAAACTGGTGACCAGTAAATATCTGGTATTACACAAAGTTGCAAAGTTTCAAGAGAAAAACAAGCCAAAATTTTCAAAATTCAACAAAATTGACTGGACGGATTTGCCAAAAAATATTTCACAATTCTCAAAGGAAATAAAAGCGTTCCTGGAAAGAGAAAAAATTGTCGACACGACAGGACACTTGCTTCATTTCAATATTGACGATGACGATGGGATTACGTGGGGAGAACTGGAGCTCTACAGAGGGGATATCAGAAGCCTGTTGATCAATACCTGCAGATTTCAAATTGAGTATTTTGAACTAAAGAAAAAGACTGATAAAAATCCCAAATATTTGCACGGTCTCAAACTCAGCGTTGATCCTCATCGCCAATTACTCTACGATCTTATGTCTGCAGGAATCGTGAAGATGGCCAGAGTAAACGAAAGGGCTGACGCAGCCATGTTATCCAAAAGACTTTCGCCAACTATTTATGATTTAGGATCGTTTGCCGCCAAAGTCACTTTTAATCATTGGCTCATCAATTCTCATTCAACAATGTTTATCACCGAAAAGCAAATTGAAAACTTTTTGAGCAGAAACAAAATCAGGCTTGAATCGTCCGTGTTTTTCAACTATCTGATTAGCATTGGGTGGGTAGCCGAGTTTAATGTTAACTATTTTGGGAAAGATATCGAAATCAACTTTTTGAAAATAATGTACAACTTGGTGAAAGAGTTTCAAGCACCCCTAATAAATCATTTGCGTAGTTCTCCGAATACAAAATATCATATAAACATTTCGTTAAATACCTTCAACAAGGACAGACTCTCTTATCCCTACAACAGTGATAAAATAGTCTCCTATATGAAGATGCGCTGCAATTGTCAATGAGTCGCAAACTCAGTTGATTGTGGGCCAACTGAAAAGTTTCGAGTCAAAATTGAGAAAGTTGGAAGTTGTGGATGGCTGTCTACAACCCATCGAGCAGTCTTTGGAAGAACCTGTTCGTGTAAAAAGTTTACTGGAAATTCAAACGCTTAAATTCACGGGGGTTGACTCCACGATCGTTTTGGAAGAGAAGCGCTACACTACATCGATGTGGGTGAAGACAGCGATCTGTGTCGTATGTGCCATTCTGCAGATTGTGGCCGGTGTTGTTCTCGAGATAGCAACAGGGGGCACAGGGACATTTTTTGCATCAATGCTTGTCAGTGAAGGAATCGGAGACTTGATGTTTGCATGGAATGCTGCCACGACAGGATACTTTCAGGGCTACTGGTCGCACAAGTGGAAATCCGTAGCATTCTCCGCAATAACGTGCGGAATTGGGGCGTGGTGGGCGGCTGGAGCAAAATTCTCCAAATTTGGATTTAAAATTGTCGGGGACACAGGACTCTATCTGTCAGGAAGAAAATTATTAGAAAAAGCAGGGGCACAAGTTATTATCAAAGGATTACAAAGTGTTGGGGTCAAGATTCTTCGAACTTTGGCCATTGGCGGTGCCAATCTCATCATCAGCAGATTTATTGAACAGAATTTGAAATCATTTTGTTCATTCGTGTCACAGTCGATTTGTGGTGATATACATAAGAGGGATGTATTTGTAAGCTGCAACCAGTCATTGCTCAACTATTACAATGCTGTTGGAAAGTCAACTGCTACCAGAACAATTTCCGAAGTGGCAGAATCAGAAATTAATGGAGGCACTTCTCTCTTAGGTCAGATTGTGAGTGTCCTCAAGTCTACCGTTACGGCCATTGTTAGTGGTTATTCTGAGGCTGTCGCAAAATGTTCCCAGGCGAATCAGCAGACCTCTGCTTGGGCCCCTATCCTAACTTTTTTCAATTTACTCTTTGAAGGCGCAATTTACGTGAAAGTTATCGCAGCACTGAAAATGAAAGTGGACATGTTTTTCAAAATGATTCCCGAGCAAGTGAGCCGATTGGCAAACGAGTCAACTGGTGCACACAGTGCCCAGGAGGAGGCCCAAAGTGATAGTAAACACTACAACGAGTTCACAGAATTCCGAGACAAGTTGGAAGGATCATTAAAATCTAAAGTTGAAGGTCATGCTACGCTTATTGTCCAACATGAATTACTCGAACCTTTGATGCACAGACTGGGTCAAAAGTTGGTCATGTTCGTTGGAAGACGAATCAAGCGGTCTTATCAAAAGAACAAGCACAAAGTTTTGCGAAAGAAATTCGAAGAGTTGAAAAATGACAAAATTGCGAGGGAAGCAGCTATAAACCATTCAGCTGGTAAAAGCAATTTTTTCTGTGCTATTAATGCTTTTAGGATAGTTGCTGTATTTTTGCTCTCCCTCTCCACATAACTCTTGTGAATAGTGAACACAATTGATCACCCTATATATGTATTCATAAACATTTTTAAAGAGAACTAAATTACACACACGTTTCATCTTGCTAGTTTAGAAGCACTTACATATTTAGATTGCGGGAGAAAGCAAGACCAATGCATTGGCAGATTTTCTTTGGGATTTGTGGAAAAGACCGCAAACAATCATTTGACGTCTCGCCCGATTTTAGGGTGACATTTATTTACCATATTATTTTTGAAGATTTAGGTTGAGCATACCGGGCACAGTTTGCACCAGACACCGGAGTGTGCTGTTATGATTTATCTCAAATGAGGGAACGAGTACCCACAATATACATTGTATGATATAGTCTCCGAATTTCTCTATTATTATCAGATCAAATGTAGGTTTTGTTAAATCACTCTATTTGCATTATTTTGAATTTACTTTGGACGGTAGAGTTCTCTTTGGGTTAGAACATTCACAACAGAAGTAGAACGAACAGAACATGGAATTTTATGTTGTAATATAAATATTACTGCCTTCTGAGAAATCAAAATCCGGCATTCCATGAAATGAAATATGTAGCCTTTCTTTGAAGTTTGCATGCCTCTGATCTAATACGATTTTTCTATGTTATGAATACAGAAAACGCAGATGAAATGCTCTATGAAGTAAGAAAGGAATACTGGGATCAGTTGCGAAAACTTCAATCATCGTGTCGTGATCCAGATCTGTTCGCGCAAATAATTCGGGAAGGAGGGCCAATGAGTATCGTGGAGGTACAGGCTCTGTCAAATATATTCCAAACCACCATACGTATCACTGGAGTGGACGAATTTGATTTTCCCGAAAAGATATGTCCCAATAATGGCCAGTCTAGCGAGAGAGAAATTACATTGAACCTGAGCGATAACCATTTCTCATCTAGTAATTCGGCAGATACGATTACCTTTAACAGTGACTGTCTCTGCGAAGCTTTCAAGTCTGCCTATTCTCCTACTGGAGGCTTAAGCCCGGAGGAGCTCAGAAATATCATAGCGGATCAGGTAATTCAGGATCCTGCACTGCGCAGGACAATTCAAAGTGGCTGGCATCGTTATTATTACGACCTGGGAAGCTTTGGAGGGGCAAAACCTCAAAGAAGTATTTCCTGGACCCAAAATGAACTGAATGAACAAATAGATACCAAAATGAAAATAAATGAAAAAAACTTTCACGAATACTCGTTAGATGAGAATGGGGGTGCATGCACGTATGATATGGGGAAAAATATGTACTCAAAAAAGGGTCTAATTGACTGCGACCACGTGCTCAATCAAGCTATGGTCACCTACCTGCCCGCAGATATGAAGAAAAGCATTTTCGAAGTGGAAGAGAAAAACCTGAAGGATAAGGGCAAAGAATTTATAGGTAATGGTACAAAAGAGGACAAAATTAAAAGTGCAAGCTTTACAATCCCTCTTCCAAAAATACTGCACGACAAGTTGGACACATCGAAGAATAGAGCTGGAACCCGAGCTATGATGGACGCTGCAAGAACAGGGGATCTCGCTGGCGCATTGGACATCAAAATGAGATCTTACGCCAAAGTGTCCATTGTAGGACAGAATGGCCAGCGGACAAATCTGCTGACAATTAAATTGAAAGCATTCGAACAATGTATCCGACAGGTTGAGGAGTGGCACGCTAAATACTCAGAGAAGTACACAGACCCCAAGGTCACCCCTTACAACAGGGAAGCCTATCAGAAATTGTATTCTAATTTACGGGAGTACCCAAAAGCAAAGACAAATATTGTGTACGACAAGTGTAACGGTAGAATCAGTTAGGAGGAAATTCACGTTGGGTCGCGATTCTCGCGATAAAGGGAACGCATAAATTCTATAACAAAACCAGCTCCAAATGAATAGATGGATTCAGTGAAAGCATTATATGAAAGTCTTGACTGTAGCCTTGCAAAAATGGTGATACGCAACGTGAACATTTAGAGCGAAACTGAATTTGTCAACTTCAAGGAATATTTTATTTTGTTGCAATTGACGTATATCGACGTACTAAAAATTCTTTATATAGTCGTGGTTATTTTGACTTATTGTTAGTTTATATAGTGCCTAACCCGAATGCACCGCATTCCCGTTGTAACTGATATATATGTAAATACAAATTCTTTGCTTGAACAACAAATTCTACGGTTAGTCAGAATCAATTGGCTGGAAAAATTCTGTATTTTCGTCAGCTCTACATCTTCAACATTCACTTTAATAAATTTGCTTTGTTGGATCCATTGCATCTCTTTTGTTCGGTCTGGGTATTTTTATTAAAGACCCATATACAGATATATGGGATAGGTCACGTCATACAGGTGTGTCTGTAGGACGTGCGAGTCTACTTTCTATAGATTGTTATCAGCTGCCTAAGTTCTGTGGCCACAATAACATTATTTTTAATATTTCCTCCCAAGGAATGTTTGCCACCTTCTAATATAACTTTATAACTTTATAACTAAAATGACGTATTTAGATGCCCCTTAAAATTTTTCACCCTACACATGTAGTATGCATGTTTGGGTTAATCCTTAGTCCTCACGCGTGCAGTAAGTAGCAGTATTTAATGATTTACCTTTTCAATTATTTTTTATGATTTTCATAGGAATTTATTGTGATAGAAGGATAGGACCACTAGTATTTGGACTTGAGATTCGGGCTGCTTGACGCATTAAATTTTAACCTTTCCAATTAATTCAAAGTGAAATTAATCCTAAGAATTTATCATGCCAAGATCACTAACTTAAAGAGGACACAATGTTTAAGTCAACCACATTCAGCGTACACATATATAATAAAACTAAGTCTAAATTTTCCCATTCCATCTTTAATTTTAACATTCAACTTGGAAGATATAATTAGGGAACCAGATTAATAAATTTTAAAATGTTCCATTATAAGTTAAATTAAGTTTTTCCGAAATTTTGTCATTCAGAGTTTCCAATTTCACATCATCACATGGTTTATTCATTCCTAGTGGGATTTCATTTTTCAATTTTTCCAATTAAACTATTCCAATATAAAAATGGGTTGAACTAATTTCAGGATTTATACATACAGTGGTATTAACTTGAGACTCACAAGAGTCACAAATGCAGAATATGAACTATTGTGCTTCGAATTAAATCCTGTGTGACTTGAAACAAGTCAGAATTCGGTTGAAAATGCTGATCGCTCAGTAAATCAGCAAGCGTCACTAAAACTGTGAATGCCTCACAGAATTTTTCCTTCTCGATCAATTCCTTTGCTTCTCCAATTTGCAATGCAGCGTCCACAATTCTGTTCGATTTCAACGCACATTCTTCTGTGCAAAGTTTACTCAGCATCACGCCATCGTTTCGTGGACATTTATGGCAACAAACGTAATCATCCTTGTCTGGCAGAATATCTTTGGGTGAATATTCTCTTGCGCATGCATAGCATTTGCATAAAAATTTGTACGATTCGAGCAAATGTCTCCTCCTTTCATTAAAACTTATTTTAGTAAATGGTAACTTGTAAGAAATGAGAATCTCTTCGCCTGCTTGGATTTTTCTTGAAGTTACAACAACCGCTTCGCTAATTCTAGGAAATTTTACAAAAATTGCATTGGGATCGCACGAGTGGTTGCATAAAGCTGCCAGCGGGAATATCCCGTAACCATAAACTGTAGTAGTGGTTTTTATTATTTGGTGTTTTTGGCTGATGAGTTCTTTCGCTCTCTTATGCCACAAAGGCTGAAGGCAGGAACCAATATTTGGAACAGTCCACTCACCAAACGCGAGAATATTATACGGAAAATTTAAATAATGGTGTAGGACAATCGATGCGACATACTGTTTGAAAGAATCGAAATTCCCTATAAAATATTGTTTGAAAAAATCCGTTAGTTGATCTAAAAGTGTCACAATTAGCAAAGCTTTGAATTCATTCGGAATTTTGTGGTAGTCTTCATTTTTCAAAGTCTCGAAGTCGATCCTTTCGCTGTGTGTCACTAAATTATACACAGGAAGATACGTTGATGAGTCGTAAACTCCATCGCCATTGAAACCTGCAATCTTCTCATCATTCTCTTGATGAACATTCCCTTCAGAAGGGTAATCTTGAAGAAACATTTTGTACAATTCAAGTGGCCCCAATTTACTCAAAAGGCGAATGATTAGAATTGAATCGTCCTGTTGAAAACATTTCGTCGAGTGCAGATAAGGCAATATATCGTGCTCGTATTTGTGCGATGACTCCAACGCATTTTTCAAACAAGATTCATTACAGAACAGACACTGTTTTTGTAGTACATTTGAATTAATATTATTACATAACGAAATGGAATTCACTTTTTTAAAACTGAAAACAGATTTTTGTACTTACAAAAGTGCACAAAGGACAAGGTAATCCTCCAAGGATTGGAGCTGTGCAGTGGGCGCAATGCTCAGTGTCAAAGTTCAAGATTTTTGACAGACATTGAACGTAAGGCTGTTCAACTAAAACCGGGACTCCTTTTAATTACAGAAAATTAAGCGTCAGCATTTATATGCCTGATTGTTGTTAAGAACAGGATATCAATAATGATCGGTAAAATTACAGCTAGCAGTAAAATTCTGTCGGTAGAATAGAACGTCTTTAAAATATGAATTTGTTTGCTTCTTTAACTTTGTTATACACAACCCCTAGCTTGCTCCTTATGAGACTACAAAATCTATGAAGAAGAATAAGGTAAAAGTGAACTGCATTCTCACAATCACAGAATTTAGAAAAGTAACTTGAAATCTATAGTATAATGTGAAGTAAAATTAAGAAAAATGACAATTCTCCTTCAAATTTTTGCTCCATGGTCAAATT